>MU225442.1:889085-904804 GCA_018584345.1 Thuja plicata
TTTCAACTTTTCCTCCCAAACTTCTTTTTGAATTCATTTCATGGAGGAAAATGCTGGGGGGGGGGAACCTCCCCCCATCCCGGAGACCATTTTCTTTCCCTGCTCTCTGATTCTGAGACAGGTACTTCAGATTCCCTGCCACAACCTGCCCCCAAGGCTGACTAGAAAGGTGTGTTTTTTGGGACCCAGGAGGTTGAATTGGATCCAACCTTAACGCTTGCAACCTTTAGAGAGGAAGGCACATAGATCACTCTCCTTGACTTTGTTGTCAAAAAAATATGGTAGAACTTAATCTTGCTCCGGTTGGGCATTTTTTAACTTTCGTCCCTCCATTGATATGGTTCAAAACTGGTTGGGAAACCACTAGAACCTTAATGGTAGTGTTGTGGTCTCTGCAATGCTAGGGGACCTCTTCCTCTTTTTCTTTATAGCTATGGAGGACCTCTCTTTTTCACTTTATGGCTCGTGGCTATATGGAAAAGATCTCCTCACCCTAGCTAAGTGGAAGCTAATTTTTGACCCTTCTGCAGATCTCAGCGGGATGGCGCCTTTATGGGTCCATCTCCCTGGCCTACCCTTGGATTTTTGGGATGAGCATGTGTTCAAATAGATTGGTAACTACATCGAGAACTACATCTTGGTAGATCTAGTAACCCTCTCCAAATCTCGTCTGGTTTTTTCTCGCTTCTGTGTAAATGTGCCTATCAATAAGACTCTCCCCAACTTTGCAATCTTGAAATCTAAGCTGGGTAAATGGACACAAGCTATAGTCTATGAGAATGCTACCCTTTTCTTTGAGTTCTACAACTCCAAAGGCCATACCATGAAGGATTGTAAGGAACCTAGAAGGTCCAAACTTAAGTTAAACAAAATGGCTACAGAGATACAGGCAACTGAGGTAATTAGCACCCACTCTTCCCGGTTGTCTATCACCTCATATATTACACTGACTGTAGAGGCCTCCCAAATGAAGGCATTGGGGTGGCCTAGATTACAAGGATGTGGGATGACAACAGGGTTGGTTTCTGACCTGTTTGGTCTGGAGGATGGTGAAATACCCTTGGGAAATGAGCAGGAACCAATGAGGAGAACTTGATTAGCATAGATAAGGAAACCAAGCAATGTATTAGCCCAGATCTAGTAGTCTCATAGATGGAACACAAAATCTATGAAACTTCCAGCATGGAGATGAAGACTTTGCAATGTACTATCCCTAGTACAACACTCTCACAGATGAAAATCAATGTCTCTGAGCTCGCAAGGAACACATCTTGGGGCTCCTCATTTCCTCCTGTGGTTGAAGTTGTTCTCAACCCCATGGCCTCTGGTTCCCTAATTATAACCATCTTATCTACACCTGTTGGGACCCCGAAGAGCATGGAAAAAAATGGAAAACTCAATAAAAGAATACAAGGCCCAAATAAATTGATGTTGGGGTGGACACCAAGACGGGTCGGCCAACGAAAAGAGCTAGAAGAAAAATGAGTACAATAAAGGATATTGTTGCAGGAAGGAAAAAAACCATAGATCTCAATAAAATAGGTAAGAAATGATTTTTGTATCATGGAATATAAGGGGGTTCAATAACCTCCAGAAACAACTTGTTGTCAAGCAGTATATTTTCTATTATAAAATTGACATTCTTCTAATCCAAGAGGTTAAAATGTCCTTTGATAATTTTGAGGTGTGGGTGGGATGGCTATGGCCTGGGGCCAATTTTCACTACTCTGAGGCTCAAGGGGCCTCAAGCAGAATTTCCATACTCTGGAACCCATCCAAGGTCAGGGGTGATGCACACAACTTATCCCACCATCACTTGGTAGTGTCCTTCACCTCCCCAAAGGATGCTTGGTTTAGTTGCAACATCTATGCTCCTAATACCCATTAGGGAAGTAGAGAGGTATGGGAAGAACTAAATATGTCTTTCTCAAGTGGTCAGGATTCTAAATTCAAGGTGGCGGGAGAATTTAAATCACAATTGTTCCCTTCTGAAAACTGTGGAGGTGATATGGACTACACTGATAGCATGAGAGAATTAGCTAGCTTTGTTTGCGTTAATGGATTTTATGATGTCATGCTAAGGGGTAACCCCTTCACTTGGGCCAACAATAGAAAAGGAAATCATCTCATCCAACTCTGTCTTGTAAATGTCTCCCTATCCTCTTCCTGGGATTTTGGGGCGGCCTCCTCTTTGGTTGTGCTTCCTAGGATGACTTGGAATCATAACCCCCTTCTTCTTAAATGGATGGATGTGTGATACCACTACCCTGCACCCTTCAGATATGAAATTATGTGGGCCTCCCACCCTGGCTTTCAGGATAAGATCCAGCAGTGGTGGTCTATCCTGATCAAAGGCTTGGCCATGTTTAGGGTTGCTTCTAATCTTGAGCTCATTAGAGGAGTTATTAAAGGTGGGAGCAAATTTACCTTCGGAGACATCTTCCATACAAAGAAGGATTTATCTAGGAAACTTGAAATTTTTGAAGGGAAAATTGTAGGGGGTGATCTGTCAGGTGAACTGCACATTAAGGAGGAAAATACTAGGAGATCTTGGAAGGCTACCCTAGCTAATGAAGAATTTTTTTGGAAACAAAAATATTGGGTTTTATGGCTAAAGGAAGGAGATTGTAACACTACCTTTTTCCATCAATCTGCCTGTAAGAAAAAAAAAAAAATTCCATTGCCACTCTCATGAAGTCAAGGGGTTTGGAAATCTCTGACCCAATTATGCTTGGGGATTTAGCCACTGATTATTTTACCAGATCTTTCATTAATATGAATTTTGGAGACTTTGTTAACCTCCAAGACTATCTTATTTCTCAACACCCTAGGGCTATCATGAATGATAACAATAATATTCTCATGTCAAGGGTTATTAATGAAGACATGTGTAAGGTGGTATTATCCTTGGGACCCTATAAAGCCCCTGGCCCAAATGGTTTTTCCCCGGCCTTCTTCCCATAATTTTTGGATATTGTCAGTTTTCATGTCATTAGAGCTACCCATGACTTCATTAGATGTAAAAAGATTCTTAAGAAAATTAATGATACCTATATTGTCCTGGTCTCCAAATGCACTGAGCCAAAAGTCATGGAGGACTTTAGTCCTATTAGCCTTTGCAATACTTTGTATAAATTATTCTAAAAAATTATGGTTAATCACATCAAACCTCTGCTTAATAGAATTATTAATCCCAATCAGAAGGAATTTGTTCCAGGAAGACAAATTATGGATGCTTCCATAACTACACATGAAATTCAACAATCCATTGTTCGTAGTAAGGTTGCTGGGATGACCCTCAAGTTGGATGTCTTGAAAGCCTATGATAAATTCAACTAGAATTTCCTTTACAACGTCCTTTATCCTTTTGGTTTCTCTAAGGAACTTATCACCCTTTTTAAGGCTTCCTTGGAGGCTGTGAGATTCTCAGTGTTGGTTAATGGTATTCATGAAGGGGACCCCCTTTCTTCTTATCTCTTTATACTTATTGCGGAGGTCCTTGGTCGTAACATTATGCAGATGGCTCAATCTATAGAGATTGAGGGGATCAAGATGGCTACCACCCTCCCACCTAGGATCCTACAAAAACTCATGGATGACACCTTCTTCTTTGGGGCCTCTTCGGTTAGGGAAGCTTGGATGTGGAAGTAGCTTCTGGATAATTATGCTACTACTTCATGTCAGCACATCAACTATCAAAAAAGTAGAATGTTCTTCTTTAACACTCACAACTTGGTGCAGGGGAAAATTATGAAGATTCTAGGATGCCAGGCTGATAAGATTCCTACAACTTACCTTAGCCTCCCATTGACTGTCAAAGATGTGAAGAATAAATTCTGGAATACCATTCTAGAATGGACCCAAAGGTAGTTGGTGGGCTGGAAAGGTAAACTTCTAAGTAATGTTGGTAAGCTCCAACTCCTTGCTACGTCCCGACAAGGCATTCCGGTGTTTTTTTTTGTCTATTTTAAAATCTCTGGTTTTATGGCTGAAAAGATTGAAAAATTAAATGCACCTTCCTCTCATCTAGGTCAGAGAAAAAGAAACTCCTACCTATGGTGTCCTAGGATAAGGTTTGTCTTCCCAAATCTCTAGGGGGATTGGGTCTATGGAAAATCCACAACCTTAATTGAACTCTTCTATCCAAAATGGCATGGAACACGGTTTGGGGAGCTACTGAGTGGTGCAAAATCATGGAGGCTAAGAATCTAGATGGGGGCCGCTACTGTAAACTCTTCATGGTGCAGGGCCACCCTTGGGCTCAAAAATTTGAAATAGTATACTCAAATGTAGAGGTATCATAGAAAAGGGGCCACCTGGTTGCTGGGTAATGGTAGGGAGGTTAGGTTCTAGGATGACCCTTGGCTACCAGACCATTCTCAAGAACTCTCAGTTCTCTCAGCTAAGGAACATTCTGACCCTCGGTATTGGTTCTCTGGTATCCAAGTTTATCTCCAATGGTAAATGTATTGAGCTCCTCCCACATCTTTATGGTTGACCAGACCTAACCAACCTGGCGACTAAACTCAGTGATTTGTTGCATTCGGTCTGAATTCCTATCATTGACTCACCTCATAGAATTTTATGGTTGTTTTTCTGTTAAATCAGCCTATGGTCTATTGATTAATGACAGTGTTGAGACTTCTTGTTGGAGGAAGGTTTGGAAGCCCCAGTTAATCTCTAAAGTTAAATTCTTTTCGTGGATGATGCTCCATTGCAAAATCCTCGCCCTTCATAATCTAGTCAAACCAGGGTTTAGTCTAGCCAAAAGATGTTGTCTCTGTAGGAAGGTAGAGGGTATGCTTCAATATGAGTTCATTGATGGCATATGGCAAGAGATCCTCTCTAGACTCAACCTCCCTTGGGTTCCCAACCTTAGTATCTAGGATATGCTACAAGAATAGTACTCACCTTCACAACACCTACTGATAAAAATCTTGTGGAACCAAATCCCCCTATATTTTGCTGGGTCATCTGGAAAGAGCACAATAATAGGATATTCAGAGATATTGAACTCACCATAAAGGAGGTCTTCCTTCTCAGGTATAAAATTTTACATGAAAATATTTTGGTGGGAAACTGGAAAAGCCCAAATCTCCCCCCCTCTGACTTTAACTAGAAAATTGTCAAAGAATGGGGAACAGGTAACAGGTTTGCAAGATTTGACAACACTAAACTCAGAGATAGAAAGGAGTCTTTTTGGGCTCCCCCTCAGGCCTCTTGGCACAAACTTAATTTTGATGGGTCTATCCGGGATAGGCTACAAGCTGGAGGGGGAATCATTTGAGATCATTGGGGGAGAATGGTGGTTGCTTTTTCTGGTCCTCTCAATGAGCACTTGGTTAACCAGGCGGAGGGTATTGCTCTCTTATGGGGGCTGAATTTTCTCTTAACTTGGGATGTACTAGCATTGAAATTGAAGGGGAATCCAAGATTATTTTTGAGGCTATTAGTGGAAACTCCTAGGCTGGTTGGAGAGTTGACCCTATCCTATCTAATATAAAAAGTGTAATGGGTGGATTTAGTAAGACCACAATTAAACATATTTATAGGGAAGGGAATTCATTAGTTGATTCTATGGTTTTTGTAGGGTTTCTGATGGATGGATTATGATGCTAGAGGGATATCACTGAGCTGCCCAAGAATACTCAGGACCTTGCTTACGTGGGAAATGAGATGTGCCAACAACAAAATTTAGGATGTTTAAAAATCATAGGTTGTTTTGGGTGCTAAATGGCTGACCTAAGGGCTCTATTCATTTCAACTTTGGTGTGAATTGTAATTGGAAATTCCATGTGGCCTCCGCTGGTGGGTACTTTAGTTCCTTAGGGAGGTTGACATGGTCTGCTAGCATCATAATTCCCTTAAAGTACCATTATGTCTTCAAGTGGCATTTTATGCAAGTGTGATTTACAAAGGATAATAAAAGATTTTTTGTGGATTTAACTGTTGAAAATTATGGTTTACAATTCCGCTTCCACATGTTAACCCCGATGGTGTCTCTAGCAGTGTTTTTCAAGGCAAATTGCACTTATTATTGTAGTTATGGCTCACGAAGTGACAAGAGTTTTGGGCTAAGCTATGATTTCAACTCTTCCATTTTAGTCAACTACCCTACTCTGACCTTCTTCTCTGGCTTGTTTGGATGCTGTGTCTTGGAGGCTTTCTACTTTAGTTGGCTTTTGAACAAAGCTTTTTTCTGGGTGTGGGTTGTGTTTAAGTGCTCTACAAATATGGGTGGTGATTGAAACATAATTGAACCTGATAAAATTGAGGAGTATTTTTCTTCAGACCCTATGGTTATGTACTTCTTCTAGTCTCCTGTTAGTATTGGTTATGTACATCTGTTAATCTTTAAAACAAGGTGGCTAAGCTAAGCGGGGACCATGATGAGGCATGCATGACCTTGAGGGAAAATTTTCTGACATCTGCTAGTCTCCTGTTAGTATTGGTTATGTACATCTGTTAATCTTTAAAACAAGGTGGCTAAGCTAAGCCGGGACCTGACCAATACTAACAGGAGACTAGCAGATGTCAGAAAATTTTCCCTCAAGGTCATGCATGCCTCATCTACCACCCTCTTTTGGCTGAACAAGAAAGCCTTTACCGGGAAGGAGTCTATTGAATAAAGATGTGAACTCTTCAAGTTTATGAATGAGGAGTGGGCAGATGTGCTTCTTTCCAAGTGCTTATGGGATGGAAAAGGAACATGTTGATGGTGCGGGGTGGTAATGGGTTTTGTTGCATTACTACCCCTAAGCCCTATAGCTAGGCTACTTTTTAAAATTATAGTTTTAATCTTAAGACTTTAATTTTAGTTAATGGCCCTGCGTGGCATGGTTTAATTTTTTGGCTGCTATACCTTGATACTATCTGTGTGTGGGGTTGTGATACTTTACGCTTATACTGGTTTAGATTCTTCATTTTGGTGTTTGATAGAGGTAGATGATTAATACTTTTCTTTATGATGCTTTCTAAGTTGATTTAATATGTTGTTAATTATGTCCTAGTCAACTTCCTATTGTACCTCGAGTCAACACCCTCTTGCTACTACTTATATCCAAATCTAGTCTGTATACACGCACATATGGAAAACTTTTAAATACAAATAAATTTGTTGCAAGTATACAATTAACATAGAAACCTACCAAGATGCAAATGTGTTATTTTTTAAAGAACTATATATAACAAGAATAAAGTAAGTATAATGTCAACATTCATTTAAAGCGTTTGTTGAATAAGAAATAAACCAGAATACACTACATAGTCTTTTTTCTTTTTCTTTTCTTTTGTTTTGTTTATGCACATCAAAAACATATGAAATATAATCTTCAAACCTTTCCGAGATACAAAACAACAAATTCATATTTTTATTTTTATTTTGAAATCAAAACTTTGATGCAAATAACTAAATAACCAAAAGAAGGCAATCTTCATATAAACAAAAAAAATTTTAAACAACACACATATAAAATCCCATCCAAGGCTTTCACATAGGGTCTCAAAAGGACCCATTAATGGTATGAAGTTTGACCAAGTACTTAGGAGGAGAATATAAAATTAAAGAAATATATTACCTTCACAAGCCATACAATACCACAACTTTCCTTTGTAATACAAAACCCACAAAATCCCTTATGATCCCCAAATGGAAACATTCCAAAACTCCCCTTATGATCCCGAATACAATGGCAATAAAGACCACATAATCTTTTCCATATCCCTCTCCTCCATGAGGAGAGACTATACACTCTCTAAGGTATCCTAAATCTCTTCACCCTAAGGCTACCATTCCCTCCCAAGGGTGATTTTGGCCTTGCACTCACAAAACAACATACAAGCATGAAAAAAATGAACTACCATGAAAAAAAGACAAAAAAAAATTCACAACACATTCCGTTGAAATTTTTTTATACACATATGAATATAGCAATAATGGGGATGAAACCACCAACCTTTACTCAATTTATGGAAAATGAGGTTTGATGAAGACCTCCAAGTCCTGAGTCCTCACTTCTTGAAATCTTCTGTAACTCCTTAGTTGTCTCCAAAGTTGGAGAGTTGGTGATCAAGCTCTAAGTCTTGGAAGATCCACTAAAAAGGCTCTACACACTTCACACAACCCTCTTGGAAGAAGAAATTCATTTATATTGGTTGGTCTTTCCAAAATTGGAAACTAGGAACGGTGACTTGGGAAGGAGAAACAAGTAACTTGCACATGATTTGGAAGGTTGTCTACCCAATACCATCTTCTCCAAAATTTTATATTTATCCATCTTGGAAAACCAACTTTTGGAAGCGCTCAAAACACATACCTAGGTGGTCCTATGGTAAAAAAATGACCTAAACTCAACCCTAGGTTTTAGTTTAACCCTCCAAAAACTCACATTAATTTTACCTATGGGTTCCTCTTTCTTTGACTACACTCAAGGCTCACAAACCAATTGAATTTACATGTGGATTCTACAAGGTACTATCCAGGGTTTGGTTCCAATCAATCATCCCCAAAATGAACATGTCATTTCCGCATATGCACAACACAAAGTGTCAAGTGACAAAACATAATTACAGATAACATAACACACTTGGCATGTCCATTTTGATATTTACAAAATCAAAATTTTACAAATTATAATTGAACAACCATAAAAGCATCCACATTCATGAATTAAATCACATTACAAATGAGGTTTTGTCTCTTGATTAGACGCAACCTTGGCTTCACTGTCACACATAGGTTTGGTTCTAGTTCTCCGAATTAATTTTTTGATCATTTCTTGCACATTTTAATTCGAACATTAGTAGATCAAATAAATCATATGCATATAAAAAAATACGGAAATAAACATCATTTAAACACTTACTAATTACTCTACAATTCATATACCCAATTCAGAATTCAATCATTCCCTAAATAATTTAACAATTTTCCACACATTTCTCAAATGAAGTAATATGCACATATAAACAACATTAAAACACCTAACAATTAATTTTTAATAAGATCACATCTCATCATGATTTGAATCGAATTACCATTTTCCTAATTAATCCACATAAGGTATATATATTCTATTGCATCATCATAATTTTCATTTAAATTAATTAACCATTATACAACCATAAATGTATCATAACATCATCATCATAAGTATGGAAAGAATAATAAACTAATATGCATGACAATCCAAAAATATCAAATCCTTTTCAAGTAGAGTGTAAATTCATAATATATCAAAATACTAAGTCTATAAGGATGGTAAATGAAATGCTATGACAGGCTTGGGGTGAGGCCTCACATCATCCTAACAAAGAGTATTTATGTTTTTTAAGAATTGAGCATCCTAATACACATCAAGTGACTTGATTCTCTTTCTTTCTATGCATATTCATCACTAAATGAGCCACAAAGAGGTATAGCTATGCTTTGTGGATCAACATTATCTATATTGTATGATTTATTTTTTCAAGTGTTAATTTTGACACAATGTATCCTTTATTAGAAAATGACTATCCCCAAACCCATTGCACACATCTTTGCATCATTTATGGATCCCCTCATATCTCTCATGTCTAGAAAATATTTTATTAAATTATATTTTCTAATTCATATTTCATGTGAAGATTGTATACTTTATTATTGTCACACATTGGAGATGTTTTATTTTATCATAGTTCTTGATTGTTCTGATCAAATAGAGGTTTTTTTTCTTTGTTCTGACTTAATATATTGAAAATCCTATTACATCTTCTATTTTTCCTTACCAACTAAGGATTAGCACATGCATGGTCCCCAATGATTCAGTACAATGGGACATTCTTTTTTTTAGAAACAAACTCTTCAAATTTGTATCATTTTAACATATCATTTATTTTTTGGAGTGTCACACTCTAGATTCAGAATAATGTTTTGTTGATATTTGTATCCTCTTTGTTTAGTGTCACATTGTAACTATTATTGTGTCATCATAATTTATTTCAAATAGCTAATTTGGATTTATATCTTATAGACATATCATCCTTATTTGTGGCGACTGAGATTGTAAATTTGGGGGATTATGTTAAGGATATTCATCTATTTCTTTCTTCTAGACATAGCCACCTAGGATTCATATCTTGCAAATATTTAATTCTTTTCATTGAGTTTGGATTCTAGATCAAGAAAAATGATCTTGTAGAAATTTCCCTATAATTATTAATTAAATCAATAGTATTTTCATTCTATATTATTAGCTATAGATCTTGTTCTACATCGATTTATTCCAAGTCCTATACTGTCACCATCTATATTCACTTGGCTTGAGCTTCATTGGTTTGTTTCATCGTCATACTTTGTGCACAAAATGATACTTGTAAAGTTTATAAAGGTGCCCATCATTTGGATATGGATTCTTGATTCTTTTAGTTCATGCGAGTGGCTTCTTTAATCTCTATTGTATTTAATTATTTTAATCATCTTGTACACTTACTCTAGGGGACTATAGAAAATATTTTCTTGTGGCTCCTTTCTATGGAAGTTGTACTTGTTTTCTATCTGACCATGCAAGACTTTGTTTTGCAAAGTTTAGCATAAACTCATAATACTTTTAACGTTTTTTCTTTTCATTATCATGTAGCAAATTTGATACAAAATATTTGTTAATATAGAAATATTTAAGAAAAAAGATGATCAAACAACCAGTAAAAAATGTGTCTACAATCATAAGATTATGAATGTATAACTTTTATTTTATTTGTGTGCACATCATGTTATGTTGCAAACCCATTAAAGATCTTTGTCACACTCTTAAGTCTATTTTAATTTTCCATGCTTCTAGACTGATGCCTAATTTTTGATACTCCAAGTATATTTCTCAATAATTAAAGTGCTTTAATACACATTTTACAAAAGAAGATAAAAACCATTTTGAACTTCCTAATTGTATAGTGTACACAACTTACATTAAAATTATGTAAAAATAGTAGCAAAATCAATTCATCTTTTTAATATTATAATAAATCTCATAAAAAATATAAAGCTAATCTTATATTTTATTTAATACATTAAAGAAAATTATATATTTAATTATATTGTATGTAAGGTATCTCAATTTTTAGAATGTATCTAAATAAAAAAACAAAAATGAATTTTTTTTTCAATATCTCTTTCTTTTGAAATTGTTTTTATCATTCCTTTATATCCTTAAGAACAAGAACACACTAAATATTAGATGTTATCTTATATTCTTTTAAAAGTAAAAGGATATAGTAGCTTATATATATATATATATATATATATATAAACTTGTCACATTTTCAAACAAAATTATTCTACACATCTTGAATTACTTGTTCATGTTTACGATTAAATAGTTTTTATAAAAGTAGCTGCTTACACATCTTGAATTACTTGTTAAGGTGTAAGATTAACTAGCTTTTATAAAAGTAGCCGCTTTTGTTTCCCTTCTTTTACCCAAAGACAAATATTAATGTTATAGATACCAATACGAAGAAAATAGTAATGTGTGAATCAATGATCATCCCGTATCTGGCATCAGAAGCACAACTCCGAGGATGAATTGCACATAATATCTACCTTTTATAGCATGATATGTTATGAGCAAGTCATTCATGGCTGAGGAAAAAGGTCTGGCTCCTAATGCATGACTCCCAAATGAATTTTTGTTTCCCCAAATGTATTATGAATTCATTTCATATAACCTGGAGAGGGAGTCGATGGGCATTGCCGACAGTACTAATTCCTTGCAAAAGGCCAATGAATATAGAAATGGAATACATTCGAAAGAAACGATATTGATGAAAGCTCATTTTATCATGTCCTCCCACCAATAAAAGAGGTCCGAAAGGAAAGCACTAAAATTTGTCGCACGATGAATCAACGTGGAAAGCGTTGAGGAATCTGAGTCGGAAACTGCACGAGAACATTGATTATTTATCGTTCATTTTCTGACATGTGGGTTACCCATTTTGGCACGAAAAGTAGTGACGGCGTAAGAAGAAAGAAATCAAAACATTAATTAATGAAGAGAATATGTGTAAGATTAGGCATAGGGAAATAGATATAATTTGTGGTCTTCTCAAGACAATAATCGAATGTCCGAGTCATTGTTGAAATCCTATTTTTGCCCTTGTAGAAATGCACAAGGAAGTAGATATTTTATTCAAGGGTTTGCTTCGACGTGCACACTTCAATAACCTTGTATACCGAGATGCTTCATTTTGAACTTGTTGTCATGATTTGGTTTTAATTGAAGCGTGAAAAATGATCCATTAGGAATAAAGGTATTTGCATTACTTTACCAATCAGTTTATATTTCTTTATTCACGAAGATAAACATCCTTTTATTTATCAATATATCCACGTTATTTTGTATCGTTTATTATTTTATTAAAGTAAGCAAGGTTTTGATAATACTTATAATTTTTTACAAAGGGTAACATTGTGTAGAAAAAGAAAAACAGCTACTAGCACAAAACATAAAAGGTTAATTAAAGATCAAATTTTAATATTTCAAAATGAAATGGTTGGAGAGTGAATGTGAAGCAAATTAAGGAAAACTCATCTTCTTCTTTTGTATAATTGTCCAAGATAGGTGATTGTCTAAATTTGAAATCAAATGGTAAGAAGAGTGAAAGACACCCTCAATAGACCTACCAATAAGTACATATGTAGAAAAATAAAGGGGAGAAGCAATAAGTGGAACATAAAGCAAATTGGAAGGAACCGTGCCTAAGAGCAACTGAGAAGTAATTGGCACAAAAGGAAGTGTCCCAAAATCCGCATATACTCCAACCTAGGAGAAAAATACTCAAGAATAGGTAGTGTTTAATCATCAAGATCAACATTTGAATTATTTACAAAACTATTATAAGGATGAGCAATTAGGTGATCATGTAGGGCATCCCCCCACAAAATTGTCTATTAGAAAAACATCGCCTGTTGTAAAATGGGATCCACTCATACACCACCGTCTCATATCAAGAACGATCACTAACCTACAAAATGACCTCTCAAGGTGGATATTTTTAAGGATAAACTTGAAGTAAAATGTAAGAAATGGAAGTAAGACTAATTTCTTTTGTCATGGAGTACACCTTCACGAATCTATCTATAAAGTATTGGAAATAGCATCTTGAACTTCATGACAGTTAAATGAAGGGGAAAGTAAGGCAATCTTATCCATACAAGAAGAAAAAAAAAGTAGAATATTTCAAATATTGGAAAGAAGAATCATATAGGAGAGCCTCCCATGGTTGCATTTTGTTCCATGTTATGTTGATATTAGTTGGACTCTATTTTATTATATGGACATCCTTACGATGTGATCAGATGTTCTATTATGTGATGTATTTGATTGTACTACATTATTTTTTCTTTATGAGTATCATTGCAAATTTAGATGTTCATTTATACTGTTGCTTACCGTTTTGATCATATTTGCATGATGATGCTTTCACATCGTGACATGATTCTTTATGATTATATCTGGTATATTTTGTATTCAAGAATATTGGATTGTGTTATTATGATGCTTATCATTGATTTTATATGTTATTGTGTCTTTATTATTGATGGATATTTCATTGGGATTTTCATTCATATGTAATGTATATGCTATAAACTAATTATTTTAATATTTTAGGTTTAAATGAAATGTTTATTATAATATAGATTGAGGATTAAATATGGAATGACTAGTGTCATGAGAATGTAATACATACAAATGATCACATCACTAGAGCTTCATTGTTCCATTAGGCATACTTTGATTATTCATATTTATGCTTTGACTATTTATACTTTGATCAGTTGCATTTGATGTGAGAGTGTTTTAGTGAATAGCTACCAGACATTGTCTCTAACCAAGCTACATGTTTGAGTGTGTCTTATGCTAAGTAGTAGCACAAGAGATAGTTCCACAAGTCGTTCAAGATTAAGATAATATCGTTGATGTATACATGATGTATCCATAACTAATATATTGCACCTCCGATATCTGTGAATAAATCCAGACTTCATTTGCATATTGTGGTAGACAAATATTGTGTTTGTACATTTAGAGTTCCTAGAATTCTCATGGTTGAGTTATAATGTAAATGTTAGATTTTAGAATTTTGGGGTTATTTTAATTTACCAAGAAAACTTTTAGTAGTTGAATTCTATTTATTTTGAATTGGTTAATTTATTTTAGAGATATTTTACAAGAAGTCTATAGTTTTAATTTAATTAATTTAAGTGATTTATTTTTAGTCTTTTTTGGTCTTTTGGAAAAAAGTGACTTTATATTTATCAAAAAATATTCATTTCCTCACTTTTAGTTTTGGAGAAATTGGATTTCCATCCAATTTTCATTAGATAAATTGATCATCTGCTCATTGTGACCAATCCACTCGTTCGATCTTTATAGATAACAGCTCGTTGTATTCATTTGTAATTGCTCCTGCTTGTCTAGGGCCCTTTTTATTTTCAAAGAGAATTTATTATCTTCCATCTATTTCTAGGTTTTCTTCTTTGGGTGAGGTAGGTCACCTTAAATCTTTAATTTCACTTTGTCTTTTGATTTGAATTAAGTTGATTTATTTCTATGCGTTGAGATTTAGTATCCCCGCACAATCTGATTTCTTTTTGTTGTCCATTTGTATTTTGATGATCATTTCATATCTTTTAAATTGAAAATATATGGTTTTTATGGTGTTATGTTGCCCATTTTTCTATATGTTCTTATAATAGGAATTTTATTGGACGAATGTGTTTTTTGTTATCTTATATAGAAAATGAGGTTTCTTCTTTTTTGCATTATTACAAGGTGAATTTGTAGACATTTGTTAAGGTGTACCATTTTTAAAACTTAGCACTCATTATTGGGGGACTTAATTAGGATATATAACCCCTCTTCTATGATTTTGAGGTCTTTTTACTTATTTTTCTTTATTTTGATAACTTGTAATTAAAATTGTCGCTTTTTCTTGTATTTTGTTCCAGATTCGGCCCAGAGCCTAATATAAAGGCTTTTCATTCAATTCTTCTCCAATGGTATGCCAAGATTAGTTTTAGATCCTGAAAGATGGGAAAAGTATATAAACCCTGCATATCTCCTCATTTTGACATCTCACATCATACTCAAGCTATCAAGTGCCAGCATTCATTTTCAAATTTTCAGGAATATTCAAGCAACCTAGGTGATTTCAAAATATGAATCCAAGGCATTCTTATTCTTCCTCTATCTCATCAATGAACTATTCTTAAAGTTACAAGAAGCTTTTCTATCCAATGATGGTGTCTTAGTGGATCTCTCAAACAAGAAATGGAGATCTCTTCTTTTCTATCATTCTGATGAAGGATGCTCGCCTTAATGCCACAAACACATAACAGAAACAGAGAAACAACAATTTGCCAGAACAGGAAATGGGCTTCTTATTATCTCCACAAATGTGGAATTACAAAATTTCAGAATTACAATATGCAAAGCCACATGGGCATTCCCCTTACAATATTTTGTAGGACAAAGCCTTGAATTATTACTCAGATCCACACAGAACTTCCCTAGACAACACTACGGACCTTCTTTATATAGGCAATTTCCACCACCTGAGAAGGTTCCAGAAATCTAGCCATTAAGGCCGACTACCTTTAGCATTTAATTATTTTTCACTTTTATTACAAAAGGTCGGCTTTAAATATTTACAAAATATGAGATTAGGTAGCCCAACTTCCGGAA
>MU225442.1:908133-926702 GCA_018584345.1 Thuja plicata
ACCATCTAGGAAATTTCTTCCATCAACAAAATTTATTCTTGCACTACCACATACCTTTTCTTCTGTGTCATTCAATGGCTTTAGCTTATGTCGCATTCCATCCTTTGTCACAGAATAGGTATTCGCATGCCCATCATGTACAGAACATCTGTCAAACTGCCATGGTCTACCCAGCAACATATGACATGCATCCATAGATATGATATCACATAGTACCTCATCACGGTATCTTCCAATCTTGAACTTCACGAGGCATTGTTCATTGACCATGACCTTGTGGTCATCCTATACCTAGGCAATCTGATATGGATGTGGGTGTTTCTGTCTCTTGAGATTCAACTTTGTCACCATATCTTCTGATACCAAATTGTCAGTGCTTCCACTATCAATAATCACATCATAACACTTACCCTCACACTTGCACCTAGTGCGAAATAGGCTCCTCCTTTGTTCAGGTTCATTCTCACCACTCAAAAAGACTCTTCTGTTAATCAGCGTTTCTCCTCTTTAAGCATCTTCAGAATGTGACGATCTGACATCTTCATCTACATGTGCAACTCTAGCCTACCCTTCATTCCTCCTATATGTTCTTCCTTGGCGCTGCGGAAATTCAAATGCCCTATGACCTTCTTCTCCACAGTGAAAACATGTTCCACGGAAGCCTCCTCTTCCAGATCCTTGTCCTCTTCCTCTTCCTCTCTGATCTCTATTATTCTGATCTTGGAAATGATTGAAATTTTTTCCTCACTGATTCTGACTATTACTGACCTTATCCTTCTTTTTTGGATCTTCATTTCGGCCACCATATGATCATCTACCAGATCTTCCACCACGACCTCTTCCATTTTGCTTTCTCTCAAACTTCTTGTTCAGATTTTATTCTACTTTTAGGGCAAACTGGTATGCCTCCTCAATACTATTCATTCGAACCAGATTCAACTCCTCCTGAATGCTCGACCTCAACCCATTAAGGTAATGAGAAACTTTCTCCTTGTCAGCTTCTTCATGGCCTGTTCGGATGAGGATTCGATAGAACTCCTCCGTATACTCTTGGATTGATTTTCCTGCTTGCTTCAAACTTTGCATTTTCTTCAGTAGGTCAATCTCATAATCAACAGGAATGAATTTTCGCTTCAAATTATCCACCATCCGATCTCATCTTGTGATTTTATCCTTTCCTCTTCGATTTCACTCCAATTGGATCTCCTGCTACCAGATCTTCGCATGACCCTTCAGTCTAGCCTTCGCAAAGTTGACCTGATCAGGATCCTCAATATATTCATACTCAAAATATTCTTCACATTCATTGATCTAGTCAATCAACTCTTCTAGGTTAAGATTCCCTAAAAATGTAGGAACCTCAATCTTAGGTCTTTTCCCAATCTTGGAAATGGCTCATAAAAGCCTTTCTTCTTTTGGATTCAAAACTTCAACTTCTTCTTGATCATCATTTCCTTCTTCGGCTTCATCCTCACTTTTGTTTCTAGCATTAAGATTCATTCCTCTATGAATCTCTTCTTGTAATGCTCCCACTTGTCTCTGGAGCTCTCTAACCTTAGGTGTCACAACACCAGCTCTTCTGCGATGTTCCCTTCGTTGAGGCATTTTCACAATGCGTGTTGAAACCGTAACCACGGTCCTGGTGCAAACTTCCTCATAGTCGGTGATCTGTTTACACACTCAGGAACTTCTCGCTCTAATACCACTTGATGAAGGATGCTCGCCTTAATGCCACAAACACATAACAGAAATAGAGAAACAACGATTTGCCAGAATAGGAAATGGGCTTCTTATTATCTCCACAAATGTGGAATTACAAACTTTTAGAATTAAAATATGCAAAGCCACATGGGCATTCCCTTTACAATACTCTGTAGGACAAAGCCTCAAATTATTACTCAGATCCACACAGAACTGCCCTAGACAACACTACGGGCCTTCTTTATATAGGCAATTTCCACCGCCCGAGAAGGTTCTAGAAATCTAGCCATTAAGGCCGACTACCTTTAGCATTTAATTATTTTTCACTTTTATTACAAAAGGTCGGCTTTAAATATTTACAAAATATGAGATTAGGTAGCCCAACTTCCGGAAGCCATAACTTTTGAACCATAGCATCGTTTGGCTATTATAACCATTTTTCGGAAACGGGAGATCGCGATCTACAGTGTCTAACTAGCAAAGTGCTAGTCAGCCAGGGGTTTGACCTCGATCTGGAGCCTCTAAGGTCCTGAAAATTGAGCTCAAAGGTTTTGCACCCTAAAATCTCAACAGTAAATCCTTAATAACTTCGCCAATACAGACGATCTAGCAATGAAATTTAACTGACATTCTTATATGACTAAGATGAACCTTCACCTGAAAAATCAGAACATTCTGAGTTCAAACGACCTACATACTAAAAATAGTAAGTTTCCAAATATAGCAACTTTGTACAAAATAGCCCTTATTGAATAGAAAAACACATATTTTTGGGTGATACAAGATTGCCCTTACACCCAGGATGCTTTTGCATCACATTCTTATATCTCTCCTTGGAAGTGGGATCAAGCATTTCAATAAAATTAAGATCTACAAGTGGTATTCATAGATTTATTCACATCTGAAGGAATCCTTGATCCTACATCTCTTCTAGAAGGTCAAAATCTACATTCAAGAAATAAGCATCAAGAATTCTTTAAGGATTTGAATGAGACAAACATTCATCCATGAAGGTAAGCACATTAATAAGGAACTGAGACGTTGTGTTTACTTTATGCTTCATGCATTAAATTTCATATTTCAAGGTTGATTCCTAAACAAGGGTTTGACCAAGGAAAACTCCTTTACCAAACCTAGTTCACTATTTTGTGTGTGTAGGTACAAGCCATGAAGCTATAATAGCAGATTCAAGTTCCACAAGTCTTGACATAAGTACCTAAAAAATATGAAACATAAAAGAAGGTATAAAATGTTCCAAACATTTTCAACCCTCATAAATAGGATCATATTTTCATGATCGACAACATGCAGTTTCAAAGAGCCAGATTTGAAAGTATAGCTAATTCAAGGGTTTCGACTGTCAAAAACTCAATAATAGAACATCTCCATAATATTTTCAAGGTACACTTATTTTTATCACATTTTAATTTACATTTTCTCTTTAGCATTTGAAGATTTAGATAATTCAGTTTATCCTTTTCCTCAATTGTCAAATAACAAATACAAAAATAAGAATACAATTCCTTAAGATTTAAATCCGTAATCAACATCACTCTATCTTTTTGTGGTATTGATGTATTTTTAATTGAGGTGGATTTGTATTTTAATTTGTACTTGCAAATTTTGGGAGAGCGTAGATCTGCATCATCTTAAAAATTCAGCACCCATAATTATGTCTTTTAGGACCTATTAGCCCAATTTTTGTGATTTAAAGATTTGACTATCAGTTATGCCCATTTTTCCCTTTTTCCTGACTACTTATTCCACATATTCTAATGGGTCTCCACCCCGTACTAGCCATTTTTACCTATGGGTATAGTTGAAGTTTGACTAAACCCTTAGGGATTAGGTTGAACTTTGACTTCATCACCTATGGGTTTGTCTTGATTGGGCCCAAAGCCTGATGTTAGGACCCTTCTTCCTATGTTTGTCGAATTTATTTTTTGTTTTCCCTAACCCACATTTGAATCTCAAAATGAGAATAAAAGGATTCTCTATCCCCTTATTTCCCCAAGCCATTATTAAACCATTCAAGTAGTTAAGGGATGGAATCTATCCAAGGTCTATAAGTCTTCTTCATATATCCATTCAAGCCAGTCAATATTCTTCCTTTTATCCAATACTTCTCTCCCATGATAGCTAAGTAGAGAGCTTCTCAAGTGGCGCAAGGAGGTTCATTTAATTCTTCTTAAAGTGGCATAACTACATTCATGATCTAGAGATGGTTATTATGGATCTCATAGATTGGTGATGATGTCCTTCATCTTCCTACATCTCCATTCTAAGTTAAAATTCAACCATCTACATGAATTTTTCCAATTACTACATCTATTCATGTGCGTTTTATACAAGGTGAATACAACATTAACCTTCCTTTCCTTTTAATTTTTGCGATTACATATCAATTTCAAGGTTAATTCCTAAATTGGGGCTTGACCAAGCCAAGCCCCTTTTCACAAACTATTTCAATTTTTTTGTGTGCAAGAATAGGTTTCAAGATCTGCAGAACTAGATTCTGACAATTTTGTGGTTATCTCAGAGATCAGAATTAGAAAGTACACAATTGAAAATGGAGGGGTCTAGTCAAATCTTAACTTGTAACCAAAATTATGACTTGTTTATGGATGCCTCCTACTTTCACATTCGGATGTTATAGGTGACAGGGTCCCAGATCCAGAATATTTTTAGTCTGCGACATCTCTATGACTAGAAATTGTAGTTTGAAGGCATATAACCTCCTAATTCATTTCAAGGTACAAAAATCCTTCTCCAATCTTACATTTACTTTCAGATCTATCATTGCATTAGTCATCCTAACTTACTTTTCATATATGTACTTGTCTGTTAATAAATTAGTCAAATCCATTAATTCCTTAATAGCAAAATTAGGTCTTATCCTTCTCCCTTTACATCTAGGTTTTACATTTACACTCTTCATCTTGGGTTGTGCTAATCAAGATTGGTTACAAAGAGGCTAGGTTTATTTATTCCCAAATTGTATATGCCCCCTACACACAACAAAAATAGAGTTTGGTGAGTGAGCTCTACGTTATAATTTCTTATTAGTTCGCCTATACAAGATCATATTAGGTAATCCCCATTTTCTCCCCTACATTCTAGTGAATTGATTCTTGTTACATTATTTTGATTTTTCTAGTTAGCTCTCCTCTCTATTCATTTTTAAATCTATATCTATTTTGTCATTTATATATTTAAACTTGTGCTAGATCCATTTTACTTTTATGCTTAATGTGTGTCTTAGAATTACTTTACAATTGATCTAGCTTCACTATTATATCTCCTTGTTTGATTGCTATAGATCTATCTTCCATCTATTTTTTTGTTGATTGTTATTACATTGATTCCTACCTATATCCTTTCCATTAGAAGAAGCCATATACATATGGATTCCTTTGATCTCAAGTCTTCTTTCCTTCATATAAATATGGAAGAAACCAACATCCATACTAATGATCTTCCTCCAGCTCCTTAAAAAACCTATTCCTATTATGAGGATGAGAGCCTAATAATTACACCTAGTTAAATCCAATATCTCTCTCATGAATTTGAAATTTTTTAACAATGGTTAGGTGAAGAGAATCCCAATCCCAAGGCTATTTCTGTAGTTGGTGGTTCAAGAAAGCTAATTCATAATGATGAACACAGAATGTATTTCTTACGTTCTCTTCCTAAACTTATTCATATCAATGTCAAGAAACTTAAATATTGTTCTCAAGAAATTGGTTACACTCAACCTCCTATTAGTTTTGAGCCTTCCAATCCCAACCCTACCTCAATACATAGTTTTTCTACCTATCATAACTACTTCCTTTCAACTTTGTTATCCTATACATTTTCCCATTCCAAACACTAGTGTTGCCTCCTCTAGTATGTCATGTGTTTCCTTACCTTCATCAATGCACATTTACAATAGCATTCCTTTTTCTTATATCAATATTTCTTCCATTTCACATAATGCACATATTGTTACCAACATATCGCTGATTACTATTTCTATTTAATCTACAATCAATAGTGAAGTGGTCAAACTGTGTCATCTTTACAACAACTAATTTCTTTCATACCTCAATACAAGTTTAATATACCTACTTGCAATATTTCTAGTCACTTATCCTTGTATATAACCCACTACATCATTCCTCAATACATGGAGATCCC
The DNA here is from genome assembly GCA_018584345.1 of Thuja plicata. NCBI lineage: Eukaryota > Viridiplantae > Streptophyta > Pinopsida > Cupressales > Cupressaceae > Thuja > Thuja plicata. Next base: position 914,014 of record MU225442.1, read on the forward strand.
TTTTTTAGACACCCAAAATGGTAAAGATGATCTCTTAAGTCATGTTAAGTCCTTTTAAACATTGTATAGTGAATTTTCCCATGATAAAAGGTTCATGGATAAGATACTTAATAGAACCTTTCAAGATAATTTCTTACAATTTTATTTCTCCTTGCCTCCTTATTCTAGTGATTCCTTTCAAAAAATTGCCAATTCCTTTATTAAAAAATTCCAAAACAATATTGGTCCTCAAAAATCATTGATTGGTTTGATGCATTGTAAACAAGGTTCTAAAGAAAAGGTTAATGATTTCATTGGTAGACTTAAACATTTTCATGCTCAAATTTCTTGGGATATTCCTAATATTTATGTGAAACAAATTTTTATTGCTAATTCAGAAAAACATATTAGGGACAAGAATGTGTAATACTTCATAATTATCAGTTTATAGTGAGTCAATTTGAGAGAACCACTCCAATGGCTTGTGTTGATAAGGCTGATGGTACATCACACTCCCTTCAAAAGTTTAAAATACCAAAGGGATTCATCAAGATCAATTATTTATCCAATAATGTTGACGAGAAAGTGGCATCAACATCCAAAGGTGTGGTTCCATTGTCATATTATTTTAAACTTACTTGTACTTTTAATCATCTTAATGAATCTTTGAATAATGTGAGGATGAAATGTATTAATTCTAATATGTGAATGCTTACTCCCACTAACCCAGTTGATCCTAAAAAAATTAAATCCAAATATTTAAATCCCAAATTTTTTTGTCAATATCATCATCAACCTACTCATAATACTTCAAAATGTGTCTATTTGAAATCTATCATTCAAGGCCATATTTATTTCAATGTCATGTCTATTGAATATGTGAATGATAAATGATAAATATTTGTAGTACCTCACAATCAAAAATATCAAATTTATATTGATCCTTTATTCTCTCATTCCCCTCATACAATCAATTCTAACGAGCCGTTGTTGTCTTCCTCCCATCTTGTTGTAAATGATGATTAATCTATTTAAGCCAATAATGTTGTTAATATCATTGATCAAACTAAATCCTTGAACCTAAACCCAAACCTGAAGCTAAGATTCTCATTACCTTTGACTCTAGTGAAACTATTAAGGCTCCTAATGGTCCTCTTTAGTTTTTTTTAGAGTTAATGGACTTCTTTCTTGTAGATTCCTAATGGATCCCACTTTTAAGTTGAATGTTAATTTTGGCACTTGATAAAGATAATTAGAGTTTTGATCCTATATGTGTACTATGGTGTTTTCATTACTGGAAACAGGATCTACTAGAGTTATGAGATTAGATTTACCAGTGGTGTTGAATAATCAATTATTTAATTCACTAAGTGTTCTATCAACCTGACATAAGATAGTATACAAGGAAAAAACAATTATATTTGGAGTTAGAGATCTAGTAAAGGTGTGCGATCATAAACTAAACATATACAATGATATGTACTTCTACGTCCACTATGTGATATTTAGGGTTAATAAAGTGATGTTTAGATGGTATGATAAGATATTGTGATAGTGTGAAGCTATTGGATTATTAGGGATGCACTTTGATCACAATTTAACTAGATGTGTTAGACAAGAAGTTTCAGATCAATTATTCTTTGTTATTTCTCAAGGGAAGCCCTAATAGGTTTGCATCATAAATCCTTTAATAAGATCACTCCTAATAGGGTGAGCATGATCTTTAACATGACCTAAAGTTTAAATCCTCTTAGAAGCTAACTCTAAGAAGGAGTTTGAAATAATTTAAAAAGGTAGTTCTTAATAGGACTTTAATTAGCTTCTTACCATGCTAAAGATACTCTTAATCGGGTATATTCCCTTAAAAGGGTGTTTGTAATTTCTCCTAATAGGGAAGTTTTTTATGGTGCAGCAGTGAAATTTGTCAGTATCATCTCACATGTGTTTTTCTCCTTCTAAAAAGGGTTTCTATGGGAGAAATCTTGTGTGTTGAGTCTACATTGTGTGAATTCTTTACATGTTAAGTATCTACATAGTATTTTCATTTGCATGTCAAGTATTGTGGAGTTTATTAAAGAAGAGTTTTAGGTTTGTAGTTGCACTAATTCACCACCCTTCTCAATTCCTTTCAAGACTAAAAATTGGTATCAGAGTCATGTTCCCTTGAAGAATCCTATCAAAATGTTAGGACCATTGTTGAACCATATGTGGAAACTCAAAGAAGTTGGATTTATCATTGATGAGTTGAACAAAAAATTATTGCATTCAAGAGATAAAAGACAAGTTATTATTGAGAAATTAATTGAGAGTCAAGACTACATTGAGAAATTATCAAAACAAAATAAATCTCATGAATTTGAAGTAGCCTTGGAAAAAATGTCACAAGAGAATGAGCAGCCGCATAAGGATAATAACAAAATTAAGAGATAATTGGAAGATTTATCAAATAGGATGGGTGAAGAAATGGAAGAAAGGAAGGAAACAAAGAAAGCACAAAAAATTATAGAAGAAGCCCTAAAAGAAAAAAATAAAAATCCATAAAAGCTACAGTAGAGGAACTTTTCAAATATGAACAAGAGGATAGTACATTGAATGCATATTTACATGAGCCTAATTAAAATATACAAGAGACTATTAATGGGAATCAAGAAGCCCTAAGGAAGAATGAGAATTTGAGAAATGAGAATGGTAATCTAAAAGAATAATTGAAGAGTCCTAATGGTTTGTTCAAGAAATTCAATGAGAGCCCTGCAAAACTTGATGACCATATGAGGAATCAAATAAGGATAAACAAGACCACATGCCTTAGATACATGAATAATATTAATATTGAAGTTGGTGAATCTTTCGTAAGAAAGGAGATCAATCGTGAGGGAAATTCCCCACCAAATGCAACACAAATACATTTTGGTGAGAAATCCTACAAACCTGTGTGTTTCAATTGTCATAAGGTAGGTGTAAGATAAGAAATATTACATTTAAATATGTTATGTGTATGAAATAGATGTATTTGAAATGTAGGGGATAAATAAGATGCTCTCCTTTTATCCTTAGATACACAGATGAAGGATCCAAATTGATTAACCCCAAAGGAAGAATCAATGCCTAATTGAATCAATCATTTGGAAATAAGAGCAAAGAGAAAGAACTTAAACACCTATTTAAAGATTTGAATGTGTGATAGGTTTAGATAGATTAAGAAATTTAATTGAAATGGATAGGAGAAAAGTACTAACCTTGAAATGTTGTAGATCTGAGGAATGCCTTTTTTGGGGGTCTGCACTCAGTTTTGGGAAAATGTGAGACTAGTTCTGGAATAGAAATGCAGAGAAGAACAAAACTCAAAAATATTTTTCCGTTCGAACATAGTTCCAATTTTTACCCTCAATTCAATGTCACCATTGACTCAGAATTTTTGATTTCAACCTAGGGCAGGATCAACCTAAAAATTCTCTGACCGGAAGAAAATTTTCATATCCTAAAAGTTTTCTGAAAAGGGTATCCGAATCTGCACTCTAATATGTTGTTCCAAACCTCTATATGCAAGAAAAATGGATTTGTTTGTTGGGGGGAGGGGTTCGCCTTGGTCAATGCCTAGTTTTGTAATTAACATAAAAGAATAATTTAAATTGCATAATAAAAACAAAGGAAATTAAAAAATTCACCTTGCTTGTAGAAGCCCTTGTGGCGGATTCGAATACGTCAATCCACAAGTATACATGCACCAAATAAATATAGAATGTAGAATTTAGAATGTAGTATGTAGGATGTATCAAATCAATTGCATGTAGATCTTCAACACCAATCTTGAATGGATATTGGAATATGAAGAGGCTTGAAGGAATGTGGATGTAGAAATCTTCAACAAGAGGGCTCCATGGAGCTTGAATCCATCAATGGCCACCAATGGATCTTCTTGATGAAATGAGTACTTGAGAAGTGCTTTAATGCTTGAGAATGGATGAATGCTTCAATGGATACTTGGATTTCTTCAAATCTTGCTTCTTCACCTTTTGTTCTCACTCTTCAAGTATTTTTCTTAAATTTCTCTTGCTTATGGTTCAAATCTTAGATCGTGGTTATGCTTGATGATGGTTACAAAAAATGAGGGGAGAAAGCTTCCTTATATATGAAACTATGACAAAATATTCTAGAGAGGCCTACATAGGAGAATTAAATTCCAATTATACCTATACCCTTAGAAGAGGACATATATTAAATATAATATAAGATTTGTTATTCTTAAGACCAAAACAACCGATCATGAAGTGGGAATTAACTCTTTCCAAAGCACGACATCTAGAAACCCTTGAAATCTAGAATTTGAACCCTAGGTTAGAAAAAGGTTGATTCTAACCTAGTTAAAGGTCAAGGTTGACCTTGACCTAGGTCAAGGTCGAGGTTAACCTTGACCCAAAAAGGTTGACCTTGACCCTGAGGTCAAAGTCCCAGTTTTTCAATCTGCAATGTCAGAAATAGGCTAGAAAAAGTGGAAAATGGGGCAGAATAGGGGGAAAAAGATAGATCCAAGTCAAAGACCCATTCAAGGTGCTTGACATGACCCCAAACCACTTACTCTAAATTCTAAACTAGTCTATAATTGAAGTGCTTCAATTTTCCAACCATACATTTAGACCCCACTTTAGCAAGAGTATGGACTCAACGCAAATTCTTGGTAAAGGAGATCATAAAGAACAAACAATCTTATTGAAATTAAAAGGGACAAAGGAATCCTCAAGCCCCAATGAAATTATTTCTTTATTAACCCTAAGATCATGATAAGAGAGACATCACCAGTTAAGGAAAAAAAAGAGAGAGGGTGTGATTACCTCGCCCAATGAGAACTTATGTCCCATTATGAACCACACAAGGAAATAGTGCAACTGGAAAGATGGAGTTTAACCGCATAGCGAATGTGGCTACTCACTAGTCAACCCGTCAGGAAGACCCATTCTTAAGGACACCTTCTGACCTTAAGGGATCAAAACATTATAAATTAAAACTGGAGGGATCAAGAGATCAGTATAAATTTAAACTGGAGGGATAAACAAATCCTATAAAGTAAAATATCCATGCTTTAAGGATTAGTATTTAATCCAGAAAGGGAAAAGGTTTTAAGTTTTTGAAAATATTTTGAACATGTGTGTGTGAAAAAAGTGAGTAGAGTATATGCCCCCATGTTAAAGTCATTTCTAACACTTTAACATGAGAAATGGCTTTGAATAAAACATAAACAAGTCCACTGATTATGTTTCCACTACAGGATGCCCCCAAATGAAGACAAATCAAGGGAAATACCACATAAACATACAAATAAAACAAAAGGAATCTACCTACTGTGCGGTCAGTATGATTATAAGATAACATGTACATATAGATATGATATTATTGCAAATGAATTGACATCATTCCCCAAAGAAAGTAGAACTAAAATCACAATGGAGGAAAGAAAACTCAAGAGTTACAAAGAAGAATATTTTCAGACCACAACATGGAGACCAAAAATAATCAGTGTTACCATGTCGCAAATCCAAGCAAACTACACAAATAAAACATTTACGAAAAATAGCACAATTACAAAAAAACATGAAAAAAACATATAGAATAGTAAAGATACGTGTAGAGGAATTATACAATAGGTTTGATTCCTTTATCACCTAGCACCAACAAAGTAACAAGAGTTCTATAAAATATTCTAACAAAAATTTAGCAAAAATGTTATAGGAGAAGCACAATATAGAATGCAAACACAAAAAGGGCTACCATGAAGGGAAAACCTATCACGCACATTACCTACTCTCCCCATCTCAGTTTATATCATTTAGGGAAGGTGGGAAACTTGAAAGAGGGACTATATCCAATACAGTAGGAATAATAGCCAGTTCCAAACAAGGATCATCTTGAGAATCACATTGCTTGATACTAGGTGTAATTATCAATTGAGTTGAAAGCATATGAGGTAAATCAGTATCAAGATCAATGGTCTCATATTCATCACTAAGATCAATAGGATCATCAAGAGCATCCTCCTAATTAAGACTAATTAAAATGGGATCTAAGATGTGAATAGGATCATCATACTCATTCATCTTAACAGTATTATGAATATTAGATTCTTCAAACACATCAGGAATAGGTTGGTCAAAAGCAGGTATAGAATTTCAAAAAATGGAACCATGGGCCCTAGCATTATCTCTATGCTTCTTATGATGTTCATTAGCAGATTTGTTACATTTTTTTTGTTTCACACATGTTGAGAACTAGGAGGAATAACAACTGGTTCCTTCACATGTTCAATAGGAGGGTTGTTAGGATTCACAGTAGCCTAAGAAGTGATAGTGGGAGGTTGAGTAACTGAGCTAGAAAAAATGGATAAAGGAGGTATAAGAGTGGGCAAAAGAACATGGTTAATGTCTATCTGAGGCATTCTTAACTCGACTACCTTGTGATATTTATAGGCTTCATATGAAAAAAATAGGTTTTCAGGGTGAGGAGGATATGAATTGGGTACTGAAGGCCAAAATAAATCAAGAGTAGCATCATATCTAGGCCTAGAAGGTAGATACAAACTATGATTATTCATTTTCACTTCTCCATTATGAATGAACTTAAGACATTTAAGAATAGAAGCAATAGCATGCATAGAAGTTATCCAAGGAAAACCAAATTTGAGTTGAATTTGATCAGAAGTTGGAATGAAAATGAAGGTAGTATCTAAAACTTTACCACAAAGTTCAACAAACAAGTTAATAGAACCAAGTGCAGGATAGAGAAAACCATTGCAAGTTTGGATCCATACATCTGATGGATCATAATAGTTACATTCTAGGATTTTAATGAAAAGGTTTTCCTCAGTAATAACATTTATTAAAGATGTGGGATAAAGAATACAACCACGTGTAGGTATCTTAGCAATCCTAGCATAAATATAAGGGGACCATTGGGAGCCTTAATAGTCTCAGAATCATCAAAAGTAATTGAAAGTTCCCGAGGTCGCTTATCCTCAGTTTGTTTCTAAGGTTTAGGTGGAAATTGAAGTTGATGTGGAGGAGAAGGATCTTGAATAGTACGTTGAGAAGAAACAACCCACAACATATAATTAACAATGTGATTAAGATTACCCATCTTTGAATCATAAATAATATTCACAGAAGATGGTTGAGTGATGGTGTTAGTAGTATGTGTAGGTAAAGGATTTGTATTGAGTTGAAGGTTTTAATTAGGAGGAGAGAGATTTGTTCTCATTACCATCAAAATTATAAACACATAAAGCATTAGAATTGATTAAGTCTTGAACTTTATGCTTTAGAGAATAACATTTTTCAGTATCATGGCCATTTTGGCGATTGTATTGGCAAAAAGCCTTAGAATCAAAGGATTTTTATGCTATCATGGTAGGGAGAAGAGGAAAAATAGGAGGCAAGGTAATCATATTAGCACTTAAAAAGCTACTCATAATAGAATGTAAATATTCAGAGAGAGAGAGGAGTAAATGTACGATTCATACAAAAAGAAGTGGATGCATATAAAGTGTCATTGTTGGATGCAACAACAAATTGATCAGCAACCACATTCGTCTATTTATTAATCTTTATATAGTTGTTAGGTTTCTAATACTTATTAGGATTAGGAGTAGTGTCACTCTTATAAACTTGAACAGGAGCTATTGGAGTGTTTCTCTCAAATTGACTAACTTGTTATTGATAGTGATGAAGTGCTACACAAAGTTGTTGAAAAGAGGTAAATTCAGTAAGCAAAATCTTATCTCTAATATCCTTTTTTAAATTTCAAATAAACATATGTTGAATATCAATATAATAAATAGGATAAGAAATCTGAGCATACAAATGCTTAAATCTACCAATAAAATCAATCAATTTTTCCTTAATGTTTTGTTTACAATGCATTAAATCAATAACAAGATCACCTTTACCATTGTAATTCTTGAGATGAGGCATATCAGCTTGCTGAGGGATAGTAGCATGAATAATGTATAAGGAAAAAGGACTAACCATTTCACATGTAGGAAAACTAAACTTGGATTGAGTTAAGGACGCAAGTTGTTGTTGTAAAGATGACATAGTTTGAGACAAACTAATAATTGTGGAATCATTAGAAGAAATAGCTGGCATAGAAATATTAGGAATGCTAGGAAAGGTGTAGGAAGCAGAAGGAATGGAAGAAACAATTGGTGAAACTCTTGGAACCACAGTTGGAAGGGTATTGGAATAAGTAAAAGGAGGATTATGATATGAAGGTTGTGAGGTAGGTAGAGATACCGGTGGAACACTCACATGAATAAATGAAATTGGGAGAGATGTAGTCATCAAAGGAGGAGTGTAAGTAGGAATGCTAGGTAAAGGAACAAAATAAGGTGCCTCACAAATAACAAGAGGAGTGAATCCTAGATCTTGAGCCTCTTGAGCTGAAGGTTTAACATTCAAATGCACAATATGAGTGATACCACGCAAGAGATTAATACCATGATCACAATAATGAAGGACTTTCTTAAGAGCCTCTATAGCTTGGATGAAATCTTTATTATGGTTTTCTTGAATGAGGCAATTTCCCATTTTATCAAATTGTGTTGAAAGTTGTTGCACTTGTTCAGGAGTAACTCTTAAAGCATCATCCTCATCATGAGATGAGTGAGAAGAGTTATGCTCCATGGAAGGATTGGAATCATGAGTGACCAAATTGTCACCCAGGATCCTAAGGAAAGGAGAGGAAGACTTAGGATCAAAGGAACCCATAATTCTATGGATTCTTCTAACCTAGATACTATAAGTAGGACTAGAAGTGGTAAAGCTCATACACCAATGCAATGCAAATGAACTAATTTAGGAAATACAAGATTTTGATTTTTAATTTTTGAAATGTAAATGCAAGAAGATAAAAGAAAGATAATCTAATATGCATGCAAGATCTAACATACAAAATGCAAATCTAACAAAAAAATGAAAGAGTTGTGTATCGGGGGTTCACTAAAATGTAAGATAAGAAATATTACATTTAAATATGTTATGTGTATGAAATAGATTTATTTGAAATGTAGGGGGTAAATAAGATACTCTCCTTTTATCCTTAGATACAAAAATGAAGGATCCAAATAGATTAACCCCAAAGGAAGGATCAATGCATAAAAGAATCAATTATTTGGAAATAAGAGAAAAGAGGAAGATCTTAAGCACATGTTTATAGTGTTGAATGTGTGATAGGTTTAGATAGATAATGAAATTTAATTGAAATGGATAGGAGATAAGTACTAACCTTCAAATGTTATAGATCCAAAGAATGCTATTTTGGGGGTCTGCACTCAATTTCTGGAAAATTTGAGACTAGATCTAGAATAGAAACACAGAGATGAACAAAACCCAGAATTTTTTTTTTGTTGTAACACAATTCCAATTTTGACCCTCAAGTCAATGTCACCATTGACCTTGAATTTTTGATTTTGACCTAGGGAAGAATCAACCTAAAAAGTCTGCAACAAGAAATCTATTTTTGGATATTGAAATTTTTCCAAAAAGGGTATCCAAATTTGCACTCTCATCTGCTATTCCAGACTTGTATCTGAAAGAAAAACAAATTTGTTTGTTGGGGGGGTGGGGAGGGGTTTCCATTGGTCAAACCTTGATTTTGGAATTAACCTCAAAGTATAATTGAAATTGCATAAGTAAACCAAATTAAATGAAAAAATTCACCTTGCTTGTAGAAGCCCTTGTGGCAGATTCAAATCCGTGGATCCACAAGTATGCATGCACCAAATAGATATAGAATGTAGAATGTAGGATGTAGGATGTCTCAAATAAATTTCTTGTAGATACTCAACACCAATATTGAATGGATATTGGAATAGGAAGAGGCCTGGAGGAATCTGGATGGAAAAATCTTCAACAAGAGTGCTCCATAGAGCTTGAATCCTTCAATGGCCATCAATGGATCTTCTTGATCGAATGAGTGCTTGAGAAGTGCTTGAATGCTTGAGAATGGATAAATCCTTCAATGACTACTTGGATTGCTTGAAATCTTTCTTCTTCACCCATGGATCTCACTCTTTAACTCTTTGTCTTAGATTGCTCTTTCTTATGGTTCAAGTCTTAGTTCATGGTTATGCTTGATGATGGTTAGAGAAAATGAGAGGAGAAAGCTTCCTTATATATGAAACTAGGACACAATATTCTAGAGAGGCCTACATAGGAGAATTAAATTCTAATTAGAAGAGGACCTATATTAAATATAATTTAAGATTTGTTTTTTTGAAGACCCAAACAACCGATCGAAAGAGGGAATTAACTCTTTCCAAAGCCCAACGTCTGGAAATCCTAGAAATGTAGAATTTGAACCTTGGCTCAGAAAAAGGTCAATTATGATGTACCTTGACCTTGAACAAAAAAATTTGACCTTGACCCTGAGGTCAAAGTCCTAGTTTTTCAGTTTGGAGTGTAAGAAATAGGCTAGAAAAAATGGGAAATGGGGTAGAACAGGGGGAAAAAGCCACATCAAATTCAGAGATCCATTCAAGGTGCTTGACATGACCATAAACCACTTACTTAGAAGGCTAAACCAGTCTATAATATAAGTTCTTCCATTTTACGAATATATAGTAGGTCATATTGTAAATGTGTGTAGGAGTAGGTTTCTAAATAATACTAGCAATTTTGATGGATATTGCTACAACTACAACAAATATAGACATACATATTATGATTATAGATATAGATCTAGGAATAGACCTAGTAGTTTTGATGGTAACTATTACTATTGCAACAAATTTGGTCACAAAGTTGATGAGTGCAGGTTAGGAGTCATCAATACAAGGTCACTTGTGAACTGGGAAAGCCCTTACAAAAGGGAGATGAAATATGATCTCAAATGCTCAATCTATTGTAACTATGGACACATGGTTGTGAATTTTAGAATGAAGACTCAAAGAGGTATTGTTGGACCATAGAGAAAAACGCGTATGGCATGCTTACATTATTACAAGATTGGAAATGTACCACGAAATGACATGTTAAGGAACCAATCGATGAACTAGTCAAGCAATCAGAAAGAGAAGCAGATTGTGAAAGTAGAATAATTCAAGAAAGAGATGAAAAATACTTAGAAGAAGAAGGAAGATAGTAAGACATTAGAGGAATTAACATCTCCATTAGGTGTGGGAGATTCATCATCAAAATAAGCCCTGATGTGGCTTAGGGGGAGAAAGTATTGTTGAATCCACCTTCAGACCCCCTAAAACTGGAAGGTAAGAACTATCATAATTTTTAGATACAATAAAGAATTTTGGTCTATAAAATGAAGATCAATCTAATTAAATGATTTTTTGATCATCAGTAATGAGTTTTGGGGTCAATCAGTGAAAAGGTAAACCTATCGGTAAGTGGATTTAATGTATGTGTGTGTATGTCAATAAAAAAGTTATTTTGGTTTTCTTTTCCACCTTGTAGATTATGAAAATTATTGTGGAGTAAAAGAAGCATTGTCCCAGTCATTGTAGAGATCCAAGCAAGAAGGATAGATTGTTCGTGTTGATGTGGAAGAGAAAGTCAACCATTTGATGTTGTGTTCTTTGGGTAAGAACCATAGTTGCAAATTGTTTAAGGTATTTATTTGATATATGCACTTATGGTAACAAATATAAGATGTTCTCTCCCGGATTTATTTATATTATTGAGAGACCATGACCAAAGTCTAAGACCTATCCATTTAAATATATGGAAAATGACCCAGCAGGTGCGCTAACTAGTGTGCCCTGTATTGTTTTACATGTAGAGCATGATAGAGATATTAATCACTTTAAATTGGAATACCTAGGATTAGGGGAAATACTAGAAATGTATAATATATTATGTGATGATAAGGTACTTTTGAAAGATGAGCACAAATGCATAGAATATAATTCTTTTCATCACATAGTTATTTACCCTGATGATTTTGAATATGATAAAGTTAGGTATCTTCTAAGAAGAATCTGTGAGACCTACTCTAGACTATTATAGTTTACTATTTTGTTCTCATGCTTTCAGTAGTTTATGCTTTGACATACTTTGACTATCAGAGAGACTTTTCATACTTTTGAGGATCGGTGGAATCCTATGTTATATATTCAGCACCTGATTTTATAATCAGGGTACTTTTGAGATGTTATGTTCTGATTTAGTTTCAGCTTATGTTGATGTTTTATATGGATCTAAATGTATAAATGTAATATGATGAAAATGGTTTAGAAAATTCATGTTAGGATATTTCAGTTCTAAATGAAATGTGGTTTATATGCTTACGTATATGGTTGACGTTATGTTATGTTTCATATCATATTGTTTTGGATCTGCTGATGTGTGCATTGAGTGTGCAGGAAGAGTTGAACATGGATCTAAATTGGGGACCCAGTTCTGAAACCTATGTGTATACCCGTGCTTACCAAGGTCCTGTCTATATAAAGAGACATGGACCTCGTTGTTATGTGTTTATTTCATGAACGTGGTTTGCATGTGTGTAAATGTTCATGTTATCAAATCATGTCTAATGTTTTAATTTAATGTGCCAAATTTGGCAAGTGTTGTAATTTATTATGGATATGGCTAGTAAAGGGAAACCAAGGTAAGTCAAGGGTTAACTAAGGTCATCTTTGAGTAATACCCATGCTTACCCCAGGGTTAGAAGTTTCTAGAATTTCTTTGACTTAGAATTTCGTAGGTTAACTT
>MU225442.1:953945-985540 GCA_018584345.1 Thuja plicata
TATATATATATGTATGTATGTATGTATACATACATACATATATGTATGTATGTATGTATGTATATATGTATATATGTATATATATATGTATGTATGGATGTATGTATATATTGTTGGAATGACTATGGAAAGTTGGGACTAAGATGGGAGGGGTGAATCAATACTACTTAAAAATTTCTAACCACATTCAGTGATAAACGATATAGTGTTGTGTGTTAATTACCAAGTTGATAAATTTGAAACAAAGGTAATGTAAAGCTTATAATACCATAATATCAAAACATTAAACAATAATAACTCATAACACCATTTTTTTGTTATTGTAGAAATCCTTTGTTAGAGGACAAAACTGTGGTGCAGATGACACCCACAACCAAGTCAAACTATATTATAAAGGGTTCTCAGTTATAGCTACAAAGTTGAGCTATTTCCTATAGATTACCCAGTTAAGAGTATAAAAGACTTGTAAGGTCTACCTGATTAAAGGATTTTTACAATCTCTACACTTAGAGATGTACCCTATCAAATAATTTACAAATCGAAGTGGTTAAGATGTACCCAGTATTGGGATTTAAAGATCTCAATACAACTGTCTCAGATAACTTAACAATGTTTGTAATAAGTGCATCAAATGTAAATGATGATAAGACTCTATGTGCTTTGATTGTGTTCCCTCAATCTCAAACTGTAACACTGCTTTTTTTTTCTCTGGTGTAACTTAATCTCTACTTGGTGCTCTTTGCTATGCTCTTGTTCTTTAATAACTCCTTTAACTTTTTCAGCAAAAACAACATAACATCTTTAATTTTCTGCGCTTTGTCTCTCTTTTTTTCTCTCATACAAATTTATCTAATATATATGGATGATATTATGCCTCTTAATCTTATGTGTTATGTATGTTGTGTTTTTCTCTTGACTATTAGATCTTATTTCCAGCTCGGTGACCATATCAGTTTTACCTCAGTACTTGTTGTTTTTTTTAGAAACAACAAACTTTCATTTTGTCGCTTGATCTATGCCTTATATTTTCACTCAAAATTATTTAAATCATTGATCATGTAAAAAAAAGTTGTATGTGCTTGTAGTATCTTAATTAATGCTCTAGCAATCATTAAATGTGATCTTATTGTATTATGAATTAATTATCTAACTGGTTGAGTAGCTTCGGAATAATTGATTAAATGATCTTCATTACCTGGTGTACTATAAACTCAGTGTAGGGTGTATCTTGGTAACTATAGGTGTTCGGTATACAATTTTTAACTTTGTTACTTTAGTGACTAGCTCGATGTGCATTATCGACTTGCCTAATACTTGACTACCTTCTTTCACCGACTGATTCTCCCTGACTTAATGACATTCACTAAATCAATGACAACAAAAATAGCTTATAGAGATAACAATGTCCTATTGGCAAGTCGACATCCTGAGGGTCCATGAATTATTTTGTGTTGTCATCATGGCAACAAAGTCATACTAAGTTTCTGTCAAAGATAACTTAGAAGATAAAATGACTAAGTATGGAAAACAAGATAGACATAATTATACAGCGATCAACACATCAGCGGACATGCAAGAGACTGAATCAGAGTATGTGCGTTCAGATATATTTTTTATGTTTCATGTACATACTAAGTCTAGACATGCATGGTACACCATGATAGTACTGAGAAGTTACAGACATATCAGTGCACCAACAGTCTAGAAAACAGAGCATGAAATCCAACTAGTGTTTTGATCAGCGTATATTGTTTTGGTATGTAAAGGCCAAGCACCTATGATAGTATGTTTTTAATGATGTAATTAGTAATGTTGTAAACATGCTTAATCCAATTAGTTTGAAATTTTTGTGTATTATGTTTTAGGGCCGACCATAATTCTTGTTTTGGGTAGCATCTATTTGAGCATGAACATATAAGTATGTAATGTAAAATTATGTTACGTGTGTTGAATAATATGTATAAGTAAGATATAGAAGAGTAGTATAATGAATTTAGTGTGAGATAAAGCTCTTTAAGAGAGTAAGAGCATCAGCGCATACACATAACTGATCTGACAGTAGTGTCATCACAATAGTTCACCTTTGATATAGTGTATATCAACTATCAGAAGGTTGTAGCCTTCATCCTATTGAGTAGTGAGCTCTGGCAGTAACCCATATACCTTTAACAGGGTTTTGTAAAGACTCCTAATAGGGTCATTCTACTTGCATTATAAAGACTGCTTCTAACAGGGCAAAGGAACTTTAACAGGTTCATTATACTAGTACAATATTTGGGGGTACTAATTCCTGCTGGGGTTTTCCTCTGATCAAGGTTTCCCCATAAACATATCATGTGTTATGTGTTCTTGTATTGAGATTCATTAAATGTATTTTTGATTTATGTTTAAGTTTCTGAAATATAATAAATAGACAAACATTGATTCACCCCCCCTCTCAGTGTTTCTAACCATTGGTATCCGAGCTCTAGTCCTCTGAAAGAAAGTTTAACCACTTGAGTAGATCATGGACTTAGCAGAACCAAAACATTTGAAAAAGAATCTTGAATCATCTCTTGAAGATCTTGATAGATCTGAAAAATAAAATGAAGAACTTAGATTGAAATTTGATGGCTCACAAATGCTTATCAAGAAATCGAGAAAAGATTTGAAAGATTGTTCTACAAGTGTTTTAGGGAAAATGGTCAAAAAACTGAATGAAGAGAACATGTCTCTGAAAGATAAAATTGAAAATCTGGATGAATAGCTAACTAACAGTGAAATTTCCATTAAAGAAAGGATCAAAGAAAGAAAACAAATAGAAGATGAACTTTTGCAAGCAAACATGAAAGTCTTGGAATTAGCGAACATAAAGAAAAAGACAAAATCTTAATTGATAGAAGCAAAGGATAAGATTGATAAACTCCACACATGTTCTGATTCACTTGAATTTCAGCTCAATGCACAAAAGCTAAAAGGTGACACTACTGGTCTTGGATACAGTGTAGCACAAGTTGAAATCAATTCATTGAAAGAAAGAAAGAAAAAACATGAAGCATCTTCAGAAGCAAAGAAAGTTGCAAATGTTACAGAGACTAAAACAGATCCACCTAAAGGAGAAATCAAGCAAGTTAATGAAACTTGTTATGCATGTAATAAGCATGGCCATTTGGCAAGAGATTGCAAAGAGGTAACACCTTTCAATGGTTATTGTTACTCCTATAATAAGTTTGGTCATAGGGATATACATTGTAGAACAAATCAAAGAAATCAGTTAGAGCAGAATCAAAGAAAAATGAATCTAAACAATCAATGAAATTAGCATCAAAGAAATTTGTAGAACATTACATGTCAGATATGTAGTTACAATGGACACACAACAAAGTAGTTCAGCATGGTGAACAAGAACATCATACCTCCTATCATTTGTCACATATGTGGAAAGGCTGGACACATCTCAAGGTTATTTAGATCCAGAACTCAAAAACAAGAGGATCCTAAGAAATCACTTTTTGAATAAGAATGAGAAGTCACTTAAAGAAAAAGAAGATTCAAGAAAAATTTGGGTTGAAGTAAAGAAGGACAATGCAGAGAACAAGGTAGTTGATGCATCCATAGTGGACACATCCTCTATTTCTAGTTGAATAGACCTTCTTGGTCTTAGGGGAAGCTATTCTAGCTCGAAACCCTTGCACGGCTGGTATACTCACCTTTGAGTATGTGCCTATGGAATCGTGCTTATGATCACATGATATAGCAGTATGCATACACACATTGTCTATAATGCATTCAGAAAAAAGTTTGAAACTCTATGTGAAAACTGCATAGTGTTGAAAACATTAAATGCAGTAACTTTTATAAAAATATGTAAGTGTTTGATCTTCTTCACATTTTCATTCGAGATCATAGAATTCAGAGAGCACATGAGCACTGAGCATCAAATCATGAAAGCATAATAGATTTGGTGGTTAAAAAGAACTGTTAAGAAGTTGGAATGGAACCCTAGCAATCACGCTATTTTAAATTTTCGTGAAACCCTATTTAGTCAATCATCAAGTAAGTATGGGGATTCTAGTTGTATTTGACATTGCTGAGAGGAAGAGATTTGTAGTTAAGAGGCATCCATTTAAATCCATACTAGATGATGTGGAAGGAGCTTTCTCCAAAACTCTGTTAGGATTCGTTCACGTAGAAGACATCTGCGCATACATTTATTGTAAAAAGGAAATAGTTGGAGATAATAGTATAGAAAATCTCATGGATTTGATGATGAAACTAGACTATTCATTCAAGGATGAATACGCGCACCTCACAGAAAGCCCTATCTTTGAGTTGTTTAATGTGCACAAATTCTATGAACCAGAATGGGTTAAAATCTTATTGAGTAGGATTCATGATGACCTCTACTAGATTGGTGAAGTTCCCATCCATATTAGTATAGACCTAATCCATGAATTAACTAGACTTCCTAAGACTGGACTAGTTCTTCCTACTGGAAGGGATGTCAAGAAGCAAGTTGAACAAGTTTTTTTATCAAGAAGTGACAAGCGTATGACAGCTGATCCTATCAAGGAAGATGACATAAAGCTTCTAACTATGATACTTGGTTACAAGTTCCAGCATGCAAGTAGAGTAAATAGTGTGTCAACAGCCATAGTTCTAGCAGCTATAAGGATGGTGAAGGATAAAACTCAGCATATTCTATGTGAGATACTGTGTACTCAATTGATTGACAACATTCAAGTTATCAAGCATGACAAGAACAAGACATTCAAGTTTGGGTCTTTGATCATCTATCTATACTTCCATATTGTTGGTAAGGTTGCAAATCTTTACCTAGATAGAAGGAAACCTACTACGTCTCAAATTTTACTAAAAGCCACATTAGAGAGTAGTGCAAATGATGCTATGGACATGGACATCAAAACTTTCAATATCAAGATGTAGAAGAGGTTCAGGATACCTGAGAAGATTGTTGAAAAGTATAAGGAAACCATATGCTTCATGGTAGAGACTCACTGCACTTGCATGGAGGTAGTTGAGCCTAGAACTAAATGGATTCATCCACTTGGGTGTGAAGTGGAGGAACATGTATTGGAAAGATATACATAGGTCCTTTTGTCTACGCCCAAAGATCCAAATGAGCCTAGATGGGGCACTTATAGAGAGAAGACTAATGCAGTTGATTCTATATTATATAGTGTTGATAACAAAATAAAGGCATCTAAGATTACATCTATCATTCTAAGAGTTCATGGTGTCACTCAAGAAGATCTCGAAAAAGCTAGAGAGGCCAAGATATCAAAAGAACTTGAGAAGAATGATGACATCCAAAAGAAGAAGAAAGTAGAGAGCACCTCTGCGCCCTCTACCACCATTGACCTAGGCTCATCTCCACCTTCTATACCAAGCAAGAAGTCTAGACGAAGGAAGAAAGCGCTCACAAATCACCCATCCTCAAGGAACACATGGAGCATATCAAGGAACACTCAAGAGCCTCCTGAGGTAGGATTCAGACCTAGTCTAAATGTCTTAAAGAATAGGATTGTCAATGAAGGTATACTAGACACAATTGCTAAGGTCTATGAAAAGTATCAGGAGATTGATAAAACTGAGATACATTCTATGATCATCTCTCACATGATTAAGTTTAAAAAGTCATTTCTTGAACTTAAGACATTGATACTTGATAAGTTATGGAACATACTAGAAATAATGAAGAGACATGCAATTAAGGAAGACATGAGGATAAGAGAAGAAACATTTGATAATCTTCTCACTGTATGCTCACATGATGATAAGGCAATTCTATTAGATTTGGTGAAGCTTCATCTCAGAACCAAGACAAGGACTCTTCAGATTATGAGCAAAGAGTATGAGCAGATAGGAAAAGAAACAAAAAAGGCATTTACACAAGTGTTTATGGATAGACACATGTATCCATCAATGGTGCCTACAAAAAAGGTAACTCCAACTCCTCCCAAATAGGTTACAAAACCAATGATTCAAAATGCACCTATGATAGGTCCATAGGTTTCAGCGCTCTCAGTGTCAATAACTACTAATACAAAAAAAGACTTAGAAGATACTATAATGGTTGATAATATCAAGATATCTATGACAACATCTGATAATGACATGGACAAAGTTGAGAAAGCATTTGTAAGCACTGAAGAGATGTGCACTAATGATACATCTATACAATAAGATGAAGTTCCCTCCAATGATCCAATAGAATTGAATAAAGAGAAAGACGCTCAAGATGATGAGACACCAATCAAGGAGATACCAGTAAAGAGTGAATGCATGGATACCAGTTAAAATACTTTATTCACTCCATCCACTTTACCATCTACTTCATTGTTGTCAAGATTAACTCCTGATTCAGCAAGTCTAGATGCATAGGGAGAAGAGGACTTAATAAAGATCAACATTCTAGCTATGGAAAAGGCCAAAGAAAAATAGGTTATGAGGAACCCTCTTTTCTTAGAGTTAGTTAACATTCTGAATGATTTAGTACCTGCAAACAAGAAAGTAGCCAAGATTCAATCAGTTGAAGATGTCGACAATATTCTAACAAGCTTCAAAGCACACTTTACAGATCTAGTAGACTCTGCTACTAGAATTGCAGAAGATGAGTATAAAAAGGAGAGATTGAATGAATTGGTAAAGAATTTTACCTTAGACTTAAAATCTTTAAAGAATGGGAAATCTATATTGAAATAATTGGCAGCAAAAGGAAAGAAAGTTATAGAAAACTACATGGAGAGAGTAAATTTCACCTTTGAACATATCAAAAAGATAGAAGAGGTAGAGATCATGGTGGATAGTATTAGAAAATTAGTTGAGATATCCACACAAGACATGAACATCTATAACAATGTCTATCAAGGTCAGTTGGACAATACTGAAAAGGCTAAGTTGGAGATCAATAAGATAAGAGTCAAACAAACTCAATTAAGAAATGCACTTGCTCCCTCTCTAGCAGTTTTGAATGAAAACATCAAATAGATTAATGCCACCATTGTGACATATGGTCAAGGTCCCTACATGGATTTGATGAAGATGGAGAAGCTAACATATTCCTTATGCGCACATCTTTAGACAGTTGATGCAATGAAGGTATTCTGGCAGAAAGAGATCCAATCTCTTTAGATTGTGTACCCAAATGTTTACATGGAATAAGTATCCAGAAGACTTACAAGTTTTGTTCACCTTTCTCATTAATGTCAAAGGGGGAGTAATAAATAATGTGTATATATGGGGAGCAGTATATGTATATATTAAAAGATGCTATGATAAGAAAGTTTTTCATGATTAAGTCATTTTGAGAAACTTGGCCACATTCTTTTGTTGCCATAAATGACAAAGGGGGAGATTGTTGGCAAGTTGACTTCCTGAGTATGCACGACTTTTTTTTTTCTTCATGGCAACAAAGTCATACTAAGTTTCTATCAAAGATAACTTAGAAGATAAAATGACTAAGTATGGAAAAAAGGACAAATAGAATTATATAGCGATCAAGACATCAGCGCACGTGCGAGAGACTGAATCAGAGTATGCACATTTAGATATATGTTCTATGTTTCATGTACATACTAACTCTAGAAATGCATGGTATGACATGATAGTATGGAGAAGTTACAGATAGATCAGTGTACCAGCAGTCCAAAAGATAGAGCATGAAAGCCGACTAGTGTTTTGATCAGTGTATTTTATTTTGTTATGTAAAGCCCAAGTGCCTATGATAGTATGTTTGTAAGGATGTAATTAGTAATGTTGTAAACATTCTTAGGCCAATTAGTTTGGAAGTGTTGTGTATTATTTCTTAGGGCCAACCATAAGTCTTGTTTTGGGTTGCATTTATTCGGGCATGAACATATGAGTATGTAATGTAAATTTATGTTATGTGTATCGAATAATATGCATGAGTAAGATATAGAAGATCAGTATAATGAAGTTAGTATGAGATAAAGATCTTTTAGAGAGTAAGAGCATTAGCACATACACGGAACTAATTTGACAACACTATCATCACAATAGTTCACCTTTCATATAGTGTATATCAACTATCAGAAGGTTGTAGCCTTCATCCTATTGAGCAATGATCTCTGGTAGTGAGCCATATACCTTTAATAGGGTTTTGTAAAGACTCCTACTAGGGTCACTGTACTTGCATTATAAAGACTACTTCTAACAGGTCAAATGGACTTTAACAGGTTCATGATACTATTACAATATTTGTGGGTACTAATTCCCACCGGGGTTTTCCTCTTATCAAGGTTTCCCCATAAACACATCATGTTTTATGTGTTCTTGTATTGAGCTTCATTGAATGTGTGCTTGATTTATGTTTAAGTTGCTAAAATATAATAAATAGACAAACACTAATTCACCCCCCCACTCTTAGTGTTTCTAACATATCCGCCTTTGACATTAGTTAGAAATTTTTGACAAAAACTCCAAAGTCATCAAAATTTATAACTTCCCCTCGGAGGTTACTCACTAAACATATTTATATTTTTTCATTTTCAACATATATACTTTTATATTTTTCAGACACACACACACACACACACACACACACACACACACACACACACACACACACATACACACACACAAACACACACACACACACACACACACACACACACACACACACACACACCTTTTTTGTGTTTTCTCAGTAGGAATATATATCCCCAATTTTTGACAAAAAGTGCCAAAAATAATACTTATTGATCAAAAAAATGTTTATACCTCTGTCTTACATGTGAAAATATAGTCTTCCATGTGTCTTGTATATTTTTTATTATAATGCTATGCTCTATGATATTGACAAATAAGCCAACTATAGTGTCCAATGTGCTCACATCAGAAACCTTGCTAGTTCTTTTTCTTTCTTCAAGTGTATCTGCATAGATTGGATGCGGGGAATTAGAAATTCTTGTAGTTTAAGGAATTCTAATATGATCTTATCCTCCTCTTGTCTCAATTAAAGTTGAACTCCCATCATTAGTTGGATCTTAGATTAGTAAGTATGTAATTCTTCAGGCTCAGTTGTTAGGTCCTTTAGCTTCTTGGTCACCTCTCTTTCAATGTATTTCTACTTCTTGATTTCCTTAGTAAGTTTGAAAGAATACAAAACTTTTGAAATAATGAAATGATGGATGTCAATTGAGCTTCCAATTCAAAA
This sequence comes from Thuja plicata, assembly GCA_018584345.1. NCBI lineage: Eukaryota > Viridiplantae > Streptophyta > Pinopsida > Cupressales > Cupressaceae > Thuja > Thuja plicata. Next base: position 963,124 of record MU225442.1, read on the forward strand.
CATAACTTGGAAAGAGTGACCTATTCTATATCAATTGCTTTCAACAAATCTTCCATCAAATTCTTCTCCATACTCTCCTTATGAATCTTCAACATGTATTTAGTCATATACTTGTTGGGTCATTTAATCTATTGGGATAAATCACCAACATGGTCTAATAGAGGTTCATATTTGTCAACGGTAGCTTCAGGAACAATGTCCTGGAAGGTTTCCTTCACATTTTCTAATATGTTTAACTTCTTTTTCTTCACCAATAACTTCTCGTGTTCATTCTTTTGAGCTACTATCTCAGCATATCTGGCCAATTCTTTAGGCTTCATCACATTAGGGTCACCCTTCACTATGATGATAGGCTTTCCTAAATCAATAATTTACTTCCTCTTTTTGTTCTTCTTCTTCTCAATAAACTTCCTCTCGCCAGCGGAATATTTGGAATGTGATGCCTTAGTTGCATATGGTGACTCGGTATGTGTACTAGCTATTCCTTATTATTCTTTGATTTCTTCTTATGTTTTCTTTTCTTGTTTCTCCCTATCCTTACATTTCTCTTTATTCTTCTCCTCAAGATGTTATTCCTCCTACATTTCACTTTGAGTGTCGTGTGTCTTTTATACATTCTGATTAGTGGTTGTGTTGGTAGGTGGAATATTATTTTACTAATCATCAGTGTTAGTTGGGGGTTCCAACTCAATGTTCTTTTCTTGTTCAGTCTTGGTGGTCTTAGGCTCATCAACCTTCTCCTTATATGTATCTATAGGTGGCTTGGTTGACATGTATGGAGTATCTTGTACAAACTCAGTACTGATATTGTCATCAATTATATAAGTTTTCACTTGTGTTGTGATTGGATCTTTGCTTACAAAATGTGCATTATCAACATCCATGCACTTAGTATAATTCACTTGTTTGTTAATGAAATCTTCATCCTTTGAAAAATATTTTTAAAGATCTTCTTCTTCTTCTTCAAGTATATCTTGAATAATAATCTCAACATTATTAGTACTTAGATCAATAGAATTGATTTAATTTGTGCTTTCCTTTATCTAATCAATAGTGGTTTCATTTTGATTCTTTTCTTCTTCATGATACTTGGCATCATCTATGTGAAATATATCTTTCCATTTTGTAGTTATTTCCATCTCCACAGGTTCTATATCTCCATTTATTATTAGTAGGGCTCTTCCGTTGACTAGAAATCTATTTTAATACTTCTTTAGTTCTTCATGAATTTTAGACTATGGAAGGTAAAGAATAGTATGTACTAGAGACCTCTCTCTCATTTCCTTTTTCATTGATAGCATACTTCCATCTTACATCAATCTTATACTAAAATTCCTCCAGTAACTTGTGTGCAAGTTCAATGGGTGTCAATTTGTATCTTAACAATGTTACCACAATGGATTCTTCTATTGTCTTCTTCTTATCTTCTTCATTCCTTTTCTCATATATGACTTCTCTCAAGCTTGCAAATCCTCCTAATTTATTTTTTCCTTCTAGGAATTCATCAAGACTTTGGGGAACATGTGAAAGGTTTGTAACTAGTGTAGACCTGATTGTCTCATCAGACTTTGTTTCACTTTCATTACAAAGTAATCTTCTTCTGGTACGTGTAGGTTGTTTCCTTTCTCTAGATCTTACATATGTCTTTCCTCTCAGTTGTACTACATTTGCAACTTTTTTTTCTCTCTATTGTACTAAGGATTTGGTGTACCTTCCATTAGCTCTTTTTGTCAGTGATGATAGTTGCACATGTTTCTTGTCAACTACAACAATAGCTTGTTCATTTTCAGTGTCCTTACCCAATGTATCTTCAACTCCAAGAGTTTTTGGTAAAACATCAATATCTTTCTTTTTTTCTTGATTGACCTAGGTTCTATTACACCTTGCTTGATTTTATCTTTTAATTATTCATAAGTGTCATACTTCTTTTCATTAGGATCAATTATTTTAGCTATTAACTCTTCTATCTTTTTCAAACTAATATGAATGTCCATCACATATGCCATCTGTTGAATCCATTCAACACTACGTTCAACAACCTTGATTATACAAACATTAGTATCTACCTCAAAACATATATCATCCTAATATTTATTAATTCGTTGAGGTGGAACTCTATATTTGTTATGCATTCTTGCTTGGAATTTCAAAAAGTAATCAAGCATAATTGCATCAAAGTTGTCTCCTAGAATTTTTACACATTCATTTATTTGATAGATGACCGTCTTATGAATTTTCCATATAATATCTCCAATAGAGGGAAATCATTTATGACAGTAAAAGATAATACATACTAGTAATGAACCAAATTTCAAAGTGTTGGTCTTCGCCTTTCAGATTGAATTCATCTTGTCATCTATTTTCTTTAGTAAAATTTCACAAAGATCTATCTGAAGTCCTTTCTTCACTATCTTAAATGCAAGGTCTACTACTCAACATGGTACAATGTCCACTTGGATCATTGAAATACTCAGTAAGATATGATATTGCCATACCTTTACTTGGTATCCTCAACAGTAAATATCCTCATTCCTTTGCAATCCCATTCTATGTTGGTTAGCTCAGTGAGATTACCTTTGTCAATTTTCTTTATTGTATTTTTTTTATCTCCAATAGGGAATCCGGTTATGATCTGGAAGCCATCCTTTATTATCTTAATTGGTTCATCCAACCACATAAACTGGTCATGTACTTGGCTGAGTACCATCCTCACCCATTTGGGCTTGAATACCCTTGGTAAATGTATTTAATGAAATGAACCTTTTGTTTCCATATGTGTATGCTCATCCTTAGCTTTTCCTTTCATGCACAACTTATTGAATGAAATATCAATCTCTGCTTCACACAAATCTTTGATCTTGCAATGAATAAATGTGTTGACATATTCAATCAAAGGTACTCATGGTGGGATTGAAGATAATGCTCCCGTAATATCTATTTTTGTGGCTATAGCTTGGGGCAAATTTTACTTAGGGTTCACCAGTTTGACATTCTTTACTAGTACTGGTCTGTGCATCCTCATTGTCATTACTACCTTAAAATATAACGATTGAGTAAACTAGGGCACGCTTGATAAAACATGGCTTCATAAAACAACTTTGTATCAACAATTATCACATAAATGTCTCATAATGCTCTTATAAAGATTTTGAAATACCTCAATGTTTATTATTTGCAGGATGGAATGATCATTTTGTAGTGTTCACAAATGCTCTTCAAAAACATTAGGTTCAAATGAATAACAAACTGACCTCTTTATATATTTTCCATGATTAGGGTTTCCAATAGCTTTAATTATTGGGATTAAATTCACTTGTCAAGTCTCGTATACCTTTATACCAACAACATAGTTACTTTTCTTAATAAAATAAAAAAATAACCATACATTACAATGTTCAACCAAAATTTCATAACTTATCCAAATGAATCTTTATATGCTGATATGGATCTTAACACTAATTCTTAGGAACTAAAGTAACATTTATAATAAGCATGTAGTTCCTACATACCTCTAACCATTTAGGTGGAGCTCGATGCATAAGACTTGGTAGAGATTGTGTTTTCTATAGTTCCAAATGATGTTCCATCTTCCTGAGTCTTTCTCCTCCTGGTTTTGTTAATTTTTTCTCCAATTTCATCAATAAAAGATGGTGCCTTCTTGTAGATTCATCTTTGGTTGGTGCATCTCCTTGATATCTGCAATTTCTTTCTAGATGTCCTACCCTATGATAGTGAAAACATGACATGTTAGGGATTCCCCATGATCTTCTATTATTCCTTTTGTGCATCAATATAGAATTTGTATCAATGTGTCCATATATCCCATAAGATAAACATGAAATCCTTGTATTATAATCCCATTGTATATATATGTCTGTTCTATTAGTATTTGCATTATCTTGATTAGGCATCCACCTATCATTTCTTTTCTTTGTTCTAAATTCTTCAGTCTTGTGACCATGATTGTTGAAATTCTTATAGTAACCATAAAACTTAGGTTTCCTTGTGTTGTTAGTAAACTTGCTTCTACACTCAAAAGCTTTATGTCTATACTCATTACATCTAAAGCAATAACCATCAAATTTAGATGTACTCAGTGCTTTACCTTTTCTACTTCTACAAACATTAGTAGTGCATCCAAGCTTCCCACTAATTGCAGCTTGGCTTCCTCAGTTTTTGTGGGCATAAATTACCTTGATATTTTTCTGGATTAGGTGATTCTCCTTTCTTGGTAGTGTTGTTCTAATTGAATCCAATTCCTGAACTTTCATTCGATTGCCTCTGATTCTTGACATGTTTATCTAGTGATTTTAATGCTTCTTTATTTATTCTTACTTTTTGATTTGCATCCTTTTGAGATTTCAATATTTTCTCCATCCTTTCAATCTCATCTTTCATTTAGGGGTTCTCAAACTCCTTTCTTGTACAATCTTGATTTGCATTTTGAATTTGGTCGGTCATAATATAGTGAACTTGGGTCATCCTTAAGATCTCATTATATTTTTGTTGCAGGATCAAGTAGAATTTAAAATCCATTCTAATTTTTTTTGAGTTCTCCTAGTGGTTTGGTTAGATTAGGAAGGTTTAGGAGGATTTTGAACTGATTGAGAGTTACTTAGTTTTCTTTTGAAAGAGTTATCGTTCATTCACTCTTTGTATTATCCTAGATGAAAATTTGGGTCATGATTATAATAGTGTTTTGAAGTTATATTGTGTCTTAGAGGTTTTTTTTAGGGTTCTAGAAATCGATCCAAGGGAGTGAAAACATAGAAAAGTCAAATAGAAAGAAAAGATGAAAAGTTGCTGAAAGCAATATTTTTGCAAGTTTGCAACTTTCAAAGTTGCTCCACAACTTTGCATAAAAAGTTTCTTTTGTCCTAAAATTAGTTATTGATCAACTTGATCAATTTTTTTGGTCAAAGAAGACCTATATAGACACTTTCATGGTGAGAAGAACCGGTTGGATGTCATTTTGTTTGAATTTCCATTATTTGTAAAGTTACAAACTGGCTCTAAGACAATTTTAGAGAATTTTTAATTGAAAATAATTGTCAATGGATTAGATTGCTTAAAATTCCATTGTGTTCAGTATCTTAAGGGTGTTTATTAACTCTATGTGGAAATAATTCTACCAATAGTTTCCATTTTGTAGGTTCTTAAATTTCTTTAAAGTTGTAGTTCTCTGGTCTAATCCTAGATTGCACATATAAAATAGCTCCTTGAGGTTCTTAGATATATGGAAAGAAAAATTGGCCTATATGGAATGAAATGGGAGCCGCTATACATAAGTTTCTTCTTGGTTTTGTTAGTAGAGGATTTAGGGTTGAATTTTGAGCTCTTTCCCTAGGTGAGTATGGCTATATCCCAGCTAGGGGAAAAGAAAGGACAATGTGTTTTAACTTATAGGGGTGGATTGGAAAAATAAATCTAGAATGGTTGGAGTGTGGTAAATGATAGTTTTTATAAACCTTTGTTAAATGGTGGTAATTGGGGAATTGATTTCATCAGTTTTTAAATATATATTCAAAGAAAATACATATTAGCCCTATTTTTAAGGATTGTGTCCCTCAGGGGATTCAAGGATTGTATAGAGGAATTGAAGTAACCTAACCTTGAAAATATTTAATTTTTTTTAAGAGGGTACAAGGATCCTATGATATAATGGGGGTTAATTGGATAATTATTAAGCAAATAAATAATTTGAGCCTGACTATGGCTACAAGTAGTTTCTAGGTCTAATCCTAGATTATAGGAGCTAGATGTGTGAAAGGATGATTTATGGTTTGAAACCTTCAAGTATTTACTAAAATTACCTAAGGAGGTGATAATTTGACCTTGAAAAGCATTGTGAGTGAACTAACTACGTGATGGGAAATCTACTCTAGTAGATTTAGTAAGCACTGAAGGATCTTGTTGATAGGGTGATCTTAGTTGGGAGGGTGAAGTTTTAAGTGAGTTTACCTTGTGGTTAGGGTTTGTATAATCCATAATAGGTCTAGGAAAGAGACCTTAGAAGAGAGTCAAGCTAACTCTAGGTGTAGAGGACAACTCATATCAAATAGGTATCAAAGCCTAAAGATCGGGCTTGTAAAGTGTTGATGTTGTATTTGTAAGAATCAGTAGATTCATCCAAGATGGTGACTAATACTAAGTTAGGAAAAGATGTGGAAGAGTAGAAAGAGGAGAATAGACTCCTAAAGGAACATTTGGTAGAGATGGAAGCTAACTTAGAGTAAGTGCAACTTTGAAAAACAATAGGATTTGAATTCATAAGAGAGAATGATGGGAAGGGTAAATTTGTGGCAGAAGAACATGCAGTGCCAAAACCCAACCTTGTGCTTCAAGAGGATCAATTTATTAGGGATCAAAAAGATATGAGTGGGAATAATTTGGAGGGTGTATTTTTATTTAGTGGTGAGATGGAACCAGAAGTAGTCATGGAGTTGATAGAAGGACATGAAAACTACTTTGAATGTGACAGTGTGACAGAGGCACAAAAGGTGAGAGTATCAAAGACAAGACTGAGAGGGACTCCCCTCACTTGGTGGAAATTTGTACAAGAGTTGAGGGTTAAGGAAGGAAAAAACCCTATTGCAAATTGGAAATTTATGGTGGCCAAGCTAAGACAGACTTCTTTACCACGTGACTATGAGGTGCAGTTGCACAATAAGAGACAAAACTTAAGACATAAGGGCCTTGAATTAAGTGTCTATAGAGAATAGCTCCACAAGTTATGCTTTATATCACATGTAATTGAGGAAGAAATCCTAAAAGTGGCTAGGTATATGAATGGGTTGAGGTGGATAACAAAAGAGGAAATAAGCCTCTTGAGTCCTTATATTGTACACCAATGTTACCAACTATCCCTCAAGGTAGAAGAAAAGATTAAGAAGAAGCATGACATAAGTAGTAGGGGAAGAGGTAGGGGAAGAGGTAGAGGAAGAGATGGTAGACACAAGAGAGGAGGATTTGGAGGAATGAACTTTGAAGAAATAAATTAGGGTGAGAACAAACTCATTGAGAACTAAGTAGATTCAAGTAATAGAAGAGGTGATTATAATAGGGAAAGAGGTCCCAATAACAATACAAGAGAAAGATTTATTAGACAAGAAAGAGGATCCTACTTATCTTCTATAAAATAAAATAATTTTCACTAGTATGTGCATCTTTCTTATAGGTGTCCAAAGAAGATTTCATTATGCCAAGGAGGAGAGATAAAGATAAATTATGTCCAAGAAGAGTCTTCTAGTAGAAAGACAACAGAGGTGGCATTGGATTTAGAAATAGGAGAAAATTTGATGATCAAGAGAACACTCATAAGAGATCCAATCAAAGAAGAACCAGGTGAAAGGAGATCTATGTTCAAAGTCAAATGTAAAATTATATGTAAGGCATTTAAAGTTATCAAAGATTCTTGTTCTACTGAAAAGATTATTTCTATAGAGGCTATTGAAAAGCTTAAACTGAAAATGATTCCTCATACTAACCCTTAAAACGTCACTTGGTTAAAAAGAGACCAACATGTATTGGTGAATGAACAAGCTTGGGTATATTTTCTAATAGGGAGATATAAGTATATGGTTTTTTGTGATGACTTACCCATGGATTCTTGTCATCTCTTACTAAGAAGGCCATGGAAGTTTGACAAAGTTGTTATACATGACGGATCTATGAACTCTTATTCATTTCCTAAGGATGGGGTCACATTCAAGATTTAGTCAATATTGGAAGAAGGAGAAGTGAAGAAAGGAGGTCATAATGATGTAATCTTAGTAGGAGAGAAGGAATTTTTGAAGTCACTAGAAGAAGCATAAGGAATGGGTTTTGCCTTAGTAATGAACTTAAGGATTAAAAGGTGGACATGAAGAAGGAAATACCTAAGGAGATACAAGATTTGCTACATAACTATAAATATATTGTAAGTGATGGTCATCCAAAAACCCTACCACTTGAGAGAGCCATTAGTCATACAATTTACTTTATCACAAGAATCACACGTCCTAACAAAGCAGCTTATAAGATGACCCCAATAAAGAATGCAACAATTGCCAAGCAAATCCAAGAATTACTTTACCAATGCCTAATTATAAATAGCATAAGCCCATGTGTCGTTCCAACTATCATAGCCCCTAAGAAAGAAGGTACTTGGAGACTATGTACAAACTCTAGAGCCATTAAAAAAATTACCATTAGGTATAGGTTCCCAATTCCTAGAATAGAAGACTTAATAGACTATCTATGGGGAGCTAAGTATTTCTCCAAAATTGACTTAAAGAGTGGTTACCACCAGATTAGAGTGAAGGAAGGGGATCAGTTAAAGATGACATTTAAGACTAGAGATGAGCTCTATGAGTGGATAGTTATGCCTTTTTGGTTTTCTTTTTCTAATACCCTACGAAATTTTATGAGGCTAATGAATGAAGTGTTGAAAGACTTCATACGTAAATGGGTTGTAGTGTATCTAGATGATATCTTAGTATTAATTGAGAAAAAGGAGGATAACATTAAGCATCTATAGATGGTCATGCAGAGCTTACATAAAGAGAAATTAACAATCAACTTATAAAAGAGTGAGTTCATGAAGCAAGAGTTGGTATACCTAGGCTTTGCTATCTCAGAAGGAAAATTGAAGATGGACACAAGAAAGGTGGAATAAATATTCAATTGGCCTAAAACTAAGTGAGTTGGATAGGTAAGGAGCCTCAATGGATTAGTACAATTCTATAGGAAGTTCAATAGAAAATTCAGTGAAACATGTGTAGCAACTTTAGATACCATCTAGGGAGGCATGAAGACCAAATTCCAGTGGAATGAGCATGCCGATAGAGGATTTGAGACTTTGAAGAATATGATATATACCAAATCTATATTGGCACTTCCTAGTTTTGAGAAATTGCTTACTATTGAATGTGATGCCAATAATATTTCCATAGGTGCAGTTTTGAGTCAAGAAGGAAAGCCAGTGGCTTTTCACAGTGAAAAACTCAGTGATGCAAAGAATGAATACACCTCATATGATTTGGAGTTATATGCTATAGTAAAAGAATTGAGGAAGTGGAGGCATTACATCCTTCCTAAGGAATTCTTAATTTATACTAAAAATTAGGCTATAAGCTTCCTAAATTCAAAAGATAAGCTAAGTCACAAGCATATGAAGTGGTTGGACTATATCCAAGCCTGAACCTTCACAATCAAACACCAGAAGGGACTCAAAAATAAAGTGGCAGATGCATTGATTAGGAGATTTCTCATAGTTCAAGAAATCTAGTTAAGTAGCATTTGAATAGATAGTTTCAAAGAGTCGTATCAAAAGGATGAGGACTTCTCTATGGGTTACAAGGTGTGTAAAGAGTTCCAAAATTATTTATGGCGAGTTCTCAGATTTTACTCTCCAAGAAGGTCTTTTGTTTAGGGGAGGGAAACTCTATGTACCTAGAGGTTCAATGAGAGAGAACCTAGTAGAAGCAAAACATAATGGTTCACTTAGTGGAATTTTTGGGGTTTATAAGACCTTAGAACTAGTTAAGAGATACTATTATTAGCAAAAGATGAATAGGGATATCTAGAAGTATGTAGATACTTGTATAGTATAACAAAAGGCTAAGGAGACTTCATCCAATGCAGGGTTATATGAACCCCTTCCAATTCAAACTAGACCTTGGGATTGTCTCAGTATGGAATTTGTGGCTGGACTTCTAAAGAAAAAATAGGGATTATAGAATATCTATATGATTGTGGACAAATTAATAAATATGGCCCATTTTGTGCCATGAAAGACCACCCATGATGCATTATATATAGAAACACCCATCTTTGCAAAAGAAAACAAAATTAATAGACTACCTTTAAGCATTGTATCAGATAGGGACTCTAAGTTTATTAGTCATTTCTAGAAAACCTTATGAGAAAAGCTTGGCACAAATATTTCTTTTAGTTATTCTTATCATCCTCAAATGGATGGGCAAACTGAGGTGGTGAATAGAAACCTAGGAAAGCTATTAAGGGGTCTCACCAAAGAGTATGGATAGACATGGGATCAATTACTTTCTCATGTAGATTTTTCTTATAATGACACCATAAATAGATCCACCAGTAACATCCTCTTTAAAGTAGTTTATGGTATTCATCTTAGGGGTATATGTGAAGTAAGCGACCTCAGGAGTAATGTAGAGAGAAGTGGCTATAATAAGGATTTTTCTTAGTCCACAAAGGAGGTCCATGATATAGTAAAGAAAGAATTAGTGGAGAGTACAACACACACCAAGAAGAACATAGATGAAAGGAAAAGACATGTTCAATTAATAGTTGGAGACTTGGTAATGGTGCACCTAAACAAATAAATGATTCATATGAGGAGGATAGCCCCTTGTGCCATTTTAGAAAAGTATGGACCTAATGCTTACAAACTAGAATAACTGGTGTAGGGCACCTGTGGGTTTGTAGAAAAAATATCTTGTTTTGGTGTGTGAAGCCCTTTGTGAAATATTTGTATTTTTTTTCCTAAGGTCATGTTTACCAAAGTGAGAGTACAATAGGAATTAGGTCTAGTTAGTTTCAATCCCTTAGAAAGTTGCAATTAGGGGAGAAAAAGTTGTAACGCCTCCTGATTGGATAAATAGAGATAATGATTTCATCATGATTTCAGTAGGGCTTATAGTATTTTAGAACCATGTTACAAAAATGGTTAGGTTCTATGGTGAGATTTGATGAGTGTTTGAACTCATTTTGTTGAAAAATGGAAAAAGTTGTAAAAAGATTTAAAAGTTGCATTTTGCAACATTTGCAACTTTCAGAAGTTTCTCAGACAACTTTGTAAAATTGTGAAAGAATGGTGGAGTAGTTCCCTAAGAGGCAACCAAAGGCATGGTTCACATATTTAATACCTGATATGAACTAATTTCAAAGGTTGGTCACCTATTGTACGGATCTTGAATTATGAGATTACAAGAAAGCTTTATTTTTTGTGTAGTTAGTTAGTTAATTGGTTAAAGATATCAAGAATGGATTGAATCCTACACTTTAGCTCATCAATGGGATAGTTTTAGATGTTTTTCTAGTTTTGTGTGCAAGTATATAGGCATTTTTTAAGTTTTTTCTTTATCTTTTGTAAATACTTTGTGTTTGGGATTGTTTCTAGTTCAATCTAGACAGTTTGTAAAGATTGAAGTCTTAGTCACTATCCCTTTGTTCATTCTGTATGGCCTCTTGTGAATAGTGAGTAGAATCCATGTACATATTGTATGCAAGAGGTGGGGTCCTGAAATGTAGAGGAGTAATTTCTAATGTCTTTCCCTAGGCGAGCACGTGGTGAACCCAACTCGTGGAGACACAATTACAGAGACCATAACTTGTGTAGGTTGAAACCTAGGATCAATTTTCATTTTGGCAGATGAAGTCATGAGTATTTAAGAGATTTGGCGAAGATGAGAGGGTGTTCCAAATTTAGATGGAGGTCTAAAACATTCAATTTTTTCAATAAGCCATAGAAGAGCTTAAAACCCCTAAATCCTCTCATTTTGAGTTAGGGTACTGTAGGGATGGTGGAGACCCCAATACCCCAAAAATCCTTGAGGGGTTAGAAAATTATCCAAGAATCCCAAGAAATATTGCAGGGTTACTTTGGAATGAAGTAGAGAAAATCCCTATTTTCCTAGAATATGAGACCTAGTATAGCTACTAGCCTTTAGGTCTATTTTGTGACCAATTGAGGAAAGTGACTATCTAGTTGAGCCAAGTGGGACTCCTAATACCCCTAGTTTATTAAATTTTAATATTCCAAGACACCTCCAGACCTATACAAGATTAACATTTGTATAAGGAGGTTGCAAGCCTTTAATGGAGCTTAAGGGACATGGATTGTGAAGCTAGTATGAACCAAGTAGAAGACTTGGTTTGTTGAATATTTCTTAATATTTGGGTTGGCTAGAGTAAATAGGGGATCATTAGTGGTTAAGGGTCCTAAAAAATTTTAGGTGTGAAGAGAAGACACCCTAAAGTCTCTTGTAGAGACAAGGAGCATGAGTTAGTGATTGGCTCATCCAACCTCCCTATGTGATTGGTATCAGATCCCCAAAAGATTTGGTATTGCATAGTGTGTTTCTAATTGTGAGTCCAGTGGGTCCTCAATCATGTTGACTAATGTGGAATTGACCAAGAAGGCCGATGAATAGGAGGTAGACAATAGGGTATTGAGGGAAAGAATATTACAACTAGAGAAAGCATTGAGTGAAGTGCAAACAAAGACTAAGGAAGTCAGTGACAAACTTGAAGTGAAAGAAGCCAAGGGAAAATAGGTTGTAGAAGAGGATAAAGCCCCTAAACCTAACCCTGTGTTGCAAGAAGAACCTCTCTTGAAGGCTTTGAAAGCCATGAGTGGAAAAGATATTGTACAGATACCACTATTCAGTGGAAAGATGGAGGCAGATCTAGTCATGGAATGGATAGAAGGCATGGAGAAACATTTTGAATGTCGATTGAGTTAAAGAAGCAGAGAAGGTCAAGGTACAAAATTTAAGAGTTAGAGGCTCTACATTGACATGGTGGAATTTAATTCAAGAAGAAAGGGAGAAGGAAGGAAAGAGACCAATTTCTACATGGAAGGGTATGGTCATCAAAGTTAGAGAATCATACCTGCCAGATGACTATGAAATTCAACTACATAAGAAGAGACAGTTTAAGGAAGAAGGACCTAGATGTGAATTCCTATATTGGGGAGTCTTAAAAGATTTGCATGAGATCTAATGTGTTTGAGGATAAAATCCTTAAAGTGGCTAGATTCTTAAATGGTTTGAACTGGAGTATTCAAGAGGAGATGAATCTCCTAAGTCCAAAAACAATACACTAGTGCTATCAAATAGCAATCAAGATTGAAGATAAGAGTAGAAAGAAACAAGATAAAACCCCCAAGAGAAAAGGAAGAGGATGAGACTAGAGAGGTCCTAGAGGTGGTTACCAAGGTAGAAGGAATGAGCAAAGAAGCCAGAGAGAATCTAAACTTGCAGAGAATTCAAGGGGGTTCTAATAGAGGAAGAGGTGCACATAGAAGTAATTATTACTTTTCTAGAACCAAATATTGTTCTTCAGGACAAATGGGACATCCTTCTTATAGGTGCCCAAATAAATTATCATCTTCAAACAATGAAAAGAGAGTGGCATATTCTCAAGAAGACACATCAAGTGTAAATTCACTTGAGATAAGTCACATAGAACCAGAGATGGGGCAAAATCTAATGTTTAGGAGAGTCATGATCAATGAAATAGTTAAAGAGGAACAAAAATAGAGATGAGCCTTATTTAGGATAAGGTGCATAATAATTGGTAAGGATTGTAGGGTTATTATGGATTTAGGTTCCGCAGATAACATTGTCTCAGAAGAAGTAATGAAGAAGCTTAATTTGGAAATGATACCCCGTACTAATCCATATAAAGTAACATGGTTGAACAAAGGGCACAATGTCCTTGTCAATTAACAAACATTGGTTGAATTATTCATTGGAGGATACAAAGATAGGTTGATATGTGATGTGTTTCCTATGGATGCATGTCATCTCTTATTGGGTAGACCATGGCAATATGATAGAGGATCCATTTATGATCGGAAATAAAATTCGGTCTCATTGAAGAAGGATGGTAAGACATTCAAGATACAGTCTTTAGTAGATGAAGTGGGAGACTATTCAAATAATCCTAGTGTGATAATTTGTAGTGGAAAATAGTTCATGGAGAGTCCTAAAAAATAATGAAGTGAGGGGTATGCCATAGTTGTAAATCCGAAGGAAGTAGAAAAGACTACACAAGCACCTATACCAGTGGAGATACATGAATTGCTTGAAAGATTCAAAGACATAGTCAGTAATGGTACACCAACAACCATACCTCCTAAGAGGTCTATAATTCATCAAATAGACTTTATCCAAGGGGATTCATTGCCCAAAAAAGCATCTTACCAGCTCACACTAGAGATGAACCAAGAAGTAGCAAGGTAAGTGCAGGAGCTGCTTGACCAAGGATTCGTAAAGAAGAGCATCAACCCATGTGCAATACCTTTACTATTGGCATCCAAGAAGGGTGGAAAGTGGAGAATTTTCACTATTTCTTTGGCTATCAATAATATTAATATTAGATATAGATTCCCTATACCTATAATTGAAGATTTGATGGACTGTTATGGATGGGTCAAATATTTTACTAAGTTGGATCTCAAAATTGGATACCACTAGACTAGGATAAAGGATGGGGATGAATTGAAGACAAACTTTAAAACCACTGAAGGGTTGTATGAGCAAAAAATTATATCATTTGGTCTTACAAATTCCCATAGCACATTCATCAGGCTCATGGGTGAGGTGCTAAAGGATTACACTAGGAAATTTGTAGTAGTATATCTTCATGATATAATCATATTCAAAAAAATAAAGGATCACCTAGAACATTTGGAAATAGTGCTCAAAAGGCTACAAGAGCAACAATTATCTATTAATTTGGATAAATGTGATTCTTCAAACAAGAACTTGTATACTTGGGGATTGTAGTATCTCAAGGTTCATTGAAGATGGACCAAAGCAAGGTGGAGGCTATCTTGAATTGGCCAACACTCACCACATGGAAAGTGGTAAGGAGATTCCATGGGTTAGCTCAGTTTTACAAAATAATTATAAGGAATTTTAGCAGAAATTTGTGCACCAGTGGTAGGCACCATTAAAGGTGGATTGAAAACAAAGTTCAAGTGGAATTATGAAGTAGGTAAGGCCTTTGAAAAGTTAAAAGAATAAGTAGCTACCCAACCTATCCTTTTGTTACCTAGTTTTGGTAAGCTATTCACAATAGAGTGTGTTACAAGTAGAGTGGCAGTAGGAGTGTTGAGTCCAGAGGATATGCCTATGGAATTCTTTAGTGAGAAGCTCAACAAAGAAAAGAAAAATTATCTAGCTTATGACTTATATTTGTATGCTCTAGTCAAGTCACGTAGGAAATGGAGACATTATCTCCTTCCTAAGGAGTTTTTGGTGTTCACAGCCAATCAAGCCTTAAGATATATTAACACCCAAGATAAATTTAGAAATAAGAACCTAAAATGGATGAAATGTCTACAAGCCTTCACATTTAGTATCAATCATAAGAAGGGACAGATGAATAAGGTGGTAGATGCTTTTAGTAGGAGATTGCTGACAGTTGAAGAAGTTCAACTTCAAAGTATTGCCATAGAGAGTTTTAATGACCTATATATCGATGATAAACACTTTTCTAAAGCCTACAATGTATGTCCTAATTTCCAAAATCACTTTCATAGTCAATTTGTAGAATATACATTACAAAGTGGTATTTTGTTTAAGGGAAACCAGTTATGTGTCCCTAAAGGTTCAATGAGAGAAAATCTCATTCAGGTTAAGCACAATGGTAGCCTAAGTGGGAATTTTGGCATAAAAAAAACCATGAATCTAGTGAAGAGGTTTTTATCAATGGCCCAAGTTTCCAAAAGTGTTAGAAACACTGAGAGGGGGGGGGGGGTCAATCAGTGTTTATCTATTAATTATATTTCAGCTAATTAAACATATATCAAATGTGCATCCAAAGAAACATAACACAAGAACACATAACACATGATATGATTATGGAGAACCTTGATCAGAGGAAAAATTTGTTGGGGATTAGTACCCACAAATATTGTACTAGGTATAATGAACCTGTTAAAGTTCCTTTGCCTTGTTAGAAGCAGTCTTTACAATTTGAGTACAATGACCTGGTTAAAGGTGTGACCCTGTTAGGAGTCTTTTAAAATAACCCTGTTAGGGGTATATGGCTCACTGCCTAGGCTCACTTCCCAGTAAGATGAAGGATACAACCCTCTAAATTTTTATATGCACTATATCAAAAAAGAACTACTATAATGACACTGTTGTCTAATCAGTTTCTTATATGCATGAATGCTCTTGATCCTTTAAAGAGCTATATCATCTACTGACTTCATTATACTATCCCTCTGTAAATTCTTACACAATAATTGACACTTGTAACATATCTTTACATTACATACTTATATCTTCAAATCCGAATAGGCGCGACCCAAAATAAATCAGTAGTCGGACCTAAAACAAAAATATATGATTCTTCCATACAAGTTAGCCTAAACATGTTTACTACAACATTAATTACATTAATAAAAACTTATAACTAAAGGCACATAGCCATTACATTACAAAATCATTCACGCTGATCAAAACTGTAGTCGGCTTCCATGCTCTATTTCCTGGACTGCAAGTTTACTAATCTGCCTGTAACTTTTCTATACTGATGTTTCATACTCTAAGAATTTTTATCTAGCATGTATATACACCATAGATTATATACCTAAGCATGCATGCTCTGGTGTGATCTCTAACACATGCATTGATCTACTGATCTTTGTATGTGTTTGTCTGCCCTATTTTCACACTCAGTCATTTTCCTTTCAGGATAGAACTTAAGTATGACTTTGTTTCCATGATTGACAACACAAAATAAGTAATTCTTCCTCAGGAAGTCAACTTCCAACAATCTCCCCCTTTGTCATTTATGGCAACAAAGGAATGTGGCTAAGTTACTCAAAATGACTTCATACAAAAATGATTGTATATCATAATACTTAATGATATATACATAAATACTTTTCCACATATACACATTCTATACTACTACCCCTTTGACATTAATGACAAAGGTGTGCAAAAAATATAAGGCTTCAACATACTTACTCCATGTAGACTTCTAGGTACACAACTTGAAGAGATTGAATCTCTTTTTTCCAAAAGAATTTCATTGCATCAACTGTCTGCAGATGCGCACACAAATCATATGTCAATTTCTCCATTTTCATCAGATCCTTGCAAGGACCTTGATCATATGTCTGTATGGTGTTATCAGTCTATTTGATGTTATCATTGAGAACTGCTAGAGATGGTGCAAGTTCTTTTCTCAACTGTGTTTGCCTTACCAAAATCTTGCTAATTTCCAGTTTTGCCTTCTCAATTTTGTCCAACTATCCTAGGTAGACATTATTGCAGATGTTTATGTCTTGTGTCAAGGTTTCAACTAATTTTATTATTTTATCCATTGTTTCTTCTACTTCTATCTTTTTAGTGTGCTCAGAGGAGAGCTTCACTCTATCCATATAGTTTTCTATGACTTTCTTTCCTTTATCTACCAATTCCTTCAATATAGCCTGCCCAATCTTTAAGGAATTAAGATATAAGGTAAAGTTATTTACCAATTCATTTAGTCTCTCCTTCTTGTATTCATCTTCTGCAATCTTAGTAGCTGATTCTACTAAGCTAGTGAAATGTGTTTTGAATTTTGATAAGATGTTGTCCACGTCTTTGACTAATTATAATTTGGCTACTTTCTGATTAGTAGGCACTAAGTCATTCAAAATGTTCACTATTTCCAAGAAGTGAGGGTTCCTCATCACTTGTTTCTATTTTTCCTTTTCCATGGCAAGGACACTAATCTTGATTAGGTCTTCTTCTCCCCATGCATCTAAACTTGTTGATTCAGGAGTTAACCTTGACAACAATGAGGTGGATGGTTGAGTGGATGGTGAGAAAATAGTATTCTGACTTGTATCTACACATTCACTTTTGACATGAATTTCCTTCACTGGTGTCTCATTACCTCTAGTTTCTTTCTCCTTATCCAAGTCTATTAGATCAATGAGAGGAACTTCATCCTGTAGTATAGATGTGTCATCATTGTTCATTTCCTTAGTGTTTACAAATGCTTCATCAACTTTATCCATATCATTATCTGAAGTTTTCATAGATATCTTTACATCATGAACTACTATAGTATCCTCTCTATCTTTAGCTGTCTCAGAGGCTATTATCACTATGGGCACTGAAGCCTGTGGACCTGTCATGGGTGCAATCTAAATTACTAGAGTTGTAGCCTATTTGGGAGGAGCTGGAGTAACTTTTTCTATAGGCATCATTGGTGGATACATGTGTCTATCCATAAATACTTGTGAAAATGCTTTTTTAGTCTCCTTTCCAACCTGCTTATACTCTTTGTTCATAATTTGTAGAGTTCTTGTCTTAATATGGAGATGAGGCTTTACTAGATCTAATAGAATAGCATTCTCATCATGTGAATAGATAGGGAGAAGAGTATCCAAAGTTTCTTCTCTAATATTCATGTCCTCTTCTATAGCATGTCTTTTCATTATCTCCAACAAACTCCATAATTGATCTGGTATCACTATCTTAAGTTCAAGAACTGATTTCTTAAACTTGATCATATGAGATATGACCATAGAATGTATCTTAGTCTTATCAATTTCTTGATACTTATCATAGAATTTTGATAATGTATCCAATCTTCCTTCATTTACAATCCTATTCTTCAATATATTTAGACTAGGTCTAAATCCTACCTTAGGGGGAGCTTGAATATTCTTAGCTTTGCTTTGAGTAGCTCTTGAGGATGGATGACTTGTAGCTGCTTGCTTCCTTCCTCTGGGTTTCTTGCTAGGTAAAAAGGTGGAGATGTGTCTAGATCAATTATGGTAGTAGGCGCTGAGGTACTCTCCTCATTTTTCTTCTGCTTCTTCTTCTGAGTGTTATCACTCTTCTCAAGTTTAACTTTAGCAATTTTGGCTTCTTTTGCATTATCCAAATCTTCTCATGTGATTCCATGCTTTTTTAGAATGTTGGATGTAGTTCTCGATGCTTTCCTTTTGTTAACATCAATTTGTAGTTCAATATCCACTTTTTCATTCTTTTCTCTGTAAGTGCCCCATCTAGGTTCATTAGGGTCTTTAGGTGTTGACAATAAGACTTGTGCATATCCTTCTAACACAAGGTCTTCTACTTCATACCCTAGTGGATGAATCCACTTAGTTCTTGGCTCAATAACCTCCATGCATGTGAAATCTATCTCTACCATAAAGCATATTGTATCCCTATATTTGTCAACTATCTTCTCAGATAGTCTAAACCTGCTTTGCATTTTGACCCTAAATATCTTTATATCCATATCCATTATATCTCTTGCACTATTGTTTACAGTGGCTTTAAGAGATATTTGAGTCATTGTAGGTTTTTCTTTGTCTAGAAAAAGGTCTGCATTATTTCCAGCTATATGGTGATACAAATAGATGATTAGAGATCCAAACCTGAATGTTTTTCTCCTGTCATGTTTGATGATTCTGATATTTTCAATCAATTGATTGCACAGGATCTCACATAGGTTGTATTGGGTGTTGTCCTTCACTATTCTAATAGATACAAGGACTATTGCTACAGAGACACTATTTAACCTTCTTCCTTGCTAAAAATTCTATCCAAGTATCATTGTCATGAGTTTAATGTCATCTTCCTTGATAGGGTCAACTATCATTCCGTGCCTATCATTCCTAGACAAACAAACTTGCTCAATTTGTTTCTTAACATCCTTACCAGTGGGAAACACTGGTCCAGTCATTGGAAGTCTAGTTAACTAATGGATTAGTTATGTAGTGATGCAAACAGGGACATCTCCAATCTAGAAAAGATCATCATGTATCCTACTTAACAGAATCTTTACCCATTTTAGTTCTTCAAACTCATCCGCATTTGAACACTCTAAAATAGGCTTATCTTGTAAGTGCACAAACTCATCCTTGAATGTGAAATCCTTATTTAACATTGATGCCATATGAGAGGCTATATTATCATCTCCTAATGATTCTTTCTTACAATAAATGTATGTGCAGATATCTTCCACGTGGACAATGCCAAGCGAGGTTTTGGAGAAATCCCCTTCCACATCATCCAGTACGGATTTGAATGGATGCTTCTTAAATATGAACCTCTTCCTCTCTACTACATCAAACATACTTGGGGTCGCCATACTTACTTGGTTTTTTCTTATGTAGGGTTTCCACAAAATTCTGAAATGGTACGACGGCTAGGGCTCTATTTCAAACTGATTATCCATTTGCTCCAACTGCCAAACTATTATACCTTCATGATTTTATGTCTTATTGCTCCAATGCTCTTCAATTTCTGTGCTTGTGAATGTAAATATGAAAATGATCAACCATGAATTTCTTTTTATACAATCTATTGCATTTAATGCTTGCAACCATACATAGAGATTTTCAAACTTTGATTCCAATGGAATTGAGATAATGCATGAATGCATATAGCTTTAATATGTGCTTTTAACCATGAATCCAAAGGTACATACTCTAAAGTGAGTACACCAACCACGTAGGGATTCTAAGCTAGAATAGATCCCCCTAAGACCAAGAAGGTATATTAAAGCAAAAGTAGAGGGTGTATCCACTGTGGATGCATCAAATACTTTGTCAACATTATTGTCCTTCTTAACTTTAACCCATATTTTTCTTGAATCTTCATTTGCTTTGACAAAATTGACTTCTCCTTTCTCTTCAAATAGTGACTTTTTAGGATCCTCTTGTTTCTGAGTTTTGGATCTACAAAACCTTGTGATATGTCTATCCTTTCCACATGTGTAACAAATGATAGGAGGTCTGATGTTCTTTCTCATCATGCTCCACTACTTTGCTATGTGTCCATTGTAGTTGCATATCTGACATGTAATGTTCTGCAAATTTCTTGAGAGTTGATTTCTTGATTGCTTTGATTTATATTCCTGTGATTTTGCTGAGGTTAATTTCTTTGACTTGTTCTACAATGAATAGCCCTATGACCAAACTTATTATAGGAGTAACAATAACCATTAAAAGGTCTTACCTCTTTTCAATCTCTTGCCAAACGCCCATGTTTATTGCATGTATAACAAGTTTTGTTAACTTGCTTGATTTCTCTTTTAGGTGGTTCAGATATAACCTCTATAGTATCTTCAACTTTCTTAACTTCTGAAGATGCTTCAAGTGTTTTTTCTCTCTTTTGTGATGATTTGATTTCATCTTGTGCTGTACTGAATCCAAGACTAGTAGTGTTCCCTTTTGCCTTTGCACATTGAGCTGGGATTGAATCAAATCAAAAATTGTGTGAAGTTTATCAATCTTGTATTTTGCCACTGTTAATTCAGATTCCAACTTCTTCTTCATGTTTTCCAATTCCCAGACTTTCATGTTTTCCTTCAAAAGTTCTTCTTCCAATTGATTGCTTTCTTTGATCTTGTCTTAAATGGTGTTCTAGTTATCTGTAAGTTGTTCCTCCAGATCTTCAAGTTTATCCTTTAGAGATTTATTCTCTTCATTAAGCTTTTTGACTATTTGTCCTAGATCACTTGTAGAACAATCTTTCAGATCTTTTCTCAGCCTTTTAATAAGTATTTGAGCACCATCATTTTTCAATCTTAGTTCTTCATTTTTCCTTCTCAAATCTATCAAGATCTTCAAGAGTTGCTTCAAGATTATTTTTCAAATGTTTTTCTTCAGCTGATTCCATGATCTCCTCAAGTGATTAAACTTTCTTTCAGAGGACCAGAGCTCTGATACCAATTGTTAGAAACATTGAGAGGGCGGGTGAATCAGTGTTTATCTATTAATTATATTTCAGCCAATTAAACATATATCGAATGTGCATCCAAAGAAACATAACACATAACACATGATATGATTACGAAGAACCTTGATCAGAGGAAAACTCCGGTGGGTATTAGTACCCACAAATATTGTACTAGGAATAATGAACCTATTAAAGTTCCTTTGCCTTGTTAGAAGTAGTCTTTACAATTTGAGTATAATGACCTAGTTAAAGGTCTGACCATGTTAGGAGTCTTTTACAATAACCCTGTTAGGGGTGTATGGCTCACTTCCTAGGCTCACTACCCAATAAGATGAAGGCTACAATCCTCTGAATGTTGATATGCACTATATCAAAAATGAACTATTGTAATGACACTTCTATCTGATCAGTTTTTTGTATGCATGAATGCTCTTGCCCCTTTAAAGAGCTATATCATCTACTCACTACATTATACTGATGCAGGAGCATCCTCGGTGTAAGGGCAATCTTGCATCACCTAAAAATATGTGTTTTTCTATTCAATAAGGGCTATTTTGTACAAAGTTTCTATATTTGGAAACTGACTATTTTTAGTAAGTTGGTCATTTGAACTCATAATGTTCTAATTTTTCAGGTGAAGGTTCATCTTAGTCATATAAGAATGCCAGTTAAATTTCATTGCCAGATCATCTGTATTGGCGAAGTTATTAAGGATTTACTGTTGAGATTCTAGGGTGCAAAATCTTTGAGCTCAATTTTCAGGACATTAGAGGCTCCGGATCAAGGTCGAACCCCCAGCTGACTGGCACTTCACAAGTCAGGCACTGTAGATCGCGAACTCCCATTTCCGAAAAGTGGTCATAATAGCCAAACGGAGCTACGGTTCAAAAGTTATGGTTTCCAGAAGTTGGGCTACCTAATCTCATATTTTGTAAATATTCAAAGCCGACCCTTTTTGTAATAAA
>MU225442.1:990437-1003298 GCA_018584345.1 Thuja plicata
AATGTTCTAATTTTTCAGGTGAAGGTTCATCTTAGTCATATAAGAATGCCAGTTAAATTTCATTGCCAGATCATCTGTATTGGCGAAGTTATTAAGGATTTACTGTTGAGATTCTAGGGTGCAAAATATTTGAGCTCAATTTTCAGGACCTTAGAGGCTCCAGATCGAGGTCGAACCCCTGGTTGACTAGCGCTTCGCAAGTCAGGCACTGTAGATTGCGATCTCCCATTTCCGAAAAGTGGTCATAATAGCAAAATGGAGCTACGGTTTAAAAGTTATGGTTTCCGGAAGTTGGGCTACCTAATCTCATATTTTGTAAATATTCAAAGCCGACCCTTTTTGTAATAAAAGTGAAAAATAATTAAATGTTAAGGGTAGTCGGCCTTAATGGCTAGATTTATGGAACCTTCTCGGGCGGTGGAAATTGCCTATATAAAGAAGGCCCGTACTATTGTCTTGGGCAGTTCTGGGTGGATCGGAGTAATAATTTGAGGCTTTATCCTACAGAATATTGTAAGTAAAATGCCCATGTGGCTTTGCATATTGTAATTTTGAAATTTTGTAATTCCACATTTGTGGAGATAATAAGAAGCCCATTTTCTGTTCTTGCAAATTGCTATTATTTCTCTGTTTCTGTTATGTGTTTGTGGCATTAAGGGGAGCACACTTCTATCTGATCAGTTTGTTGTATGCATGAATGATCTTGCCCCTTTAAAGAGCTATATAATCTACTCACTACATTATACTATCCCTATGTAACTTCTTCTTACACAATAATCGACACTTGTAACATGTCTTTACATTACATACTTATATCTTCAAATCTGAATAGGTGCGACCCAAAACAAATCACTAGTCGGCCCCAAAACAAAAATATACAATGCTTCCGAATAAGTCAGGCTAAGCATGTTTACTAAAACAATAATTTCATTAATACAAACTTATAACTAAAGGTGCATAGCCATTACATTACAAAATCATTCATGCTGATCAAAACTATAGTCGGCTTCCATGCTCTGTTTCCTGAATTGCAGGTTTACTAATCTGCCTGTAACTTTTTCGTACTTATGTTCCATACTCTACGCATTTGGATCTAGCATGTATATACACCATAGAGTATATACCTAAGCACACATGCTCTGGTGTGATCTCTAACATGTGTGGTTATGTACTAATCTTTGTATGTGTTTGTCTACCATATTTTCACACTTAGTCATTTTCCTTTCATGACAGAATTTAAGTATGACTTTGTTGCCATGATTGACAACACAAAATAAGTCATGCTTCCTTAGGAATTCAACTTGCTAATGAAAAGATATCAGAAATTATGTTTAACAATGTGTTTTTTGTATCAAAGCCAAAGGGGGAGCTATCAATTAAGGTTTGTACCAACCTTTTCCTGTTCCCAATAGACCATGGAAGTGCATTAGCAATGATTTCATAGTAGGACTCCCCAAGAAAAATACATGATTGGAAAGTATCTATGAGGTGGTAGATAGATATAGAAAAATGAGTCATTTTATCCCTTTTAAGACCACCCATGATGGCAGTTATATAGCCCATCTATTTTTAGTTGAGGTGGTGAGGATACATGGACATCCTCTAAGCATTGTCTCCGAGAGGGATGTCAAGTTTATATGTAACTTTTGGAAGATTCTATGGAGTAGATTGGGTACAAACTTGTCTTTTGGATCATCTTATAATACACAAACATATGGTCCAATTGAGTTGATTAATAGGGTGTTAGGTAATTTTCTTAGATAGATAACTAAGGAATATGGGCAGACAAGGGATCTAGTGATTCCACAAGCTGAGTATGCCTACAATTATAGTTTTAATCAGAATAATGGAAGAAGTCCTTTTGAAATAGTATATGGAATACACCCAATGGGTGTATATGAGATCAAAGATCTAGGAGCCTTGGATTATAGGAGTGGTCATGCAGAGGAGTTCTCACAGACAATGAACGAAATTTAGGAACAAGTCAAGAAAACAATAACAAAAGCTATACACAAGATGAAAGCCAAGGTGGATGAGAAATGAAAATATGTTCAATTTGATGTGGGAGAGTATGTCATGGTTCATTTGAACAAATTTAGATTTTAGAAAGGAGTGCCTACAAAGTTGCAGATGAAAAAAGTGGGACAATGCAGGATACTAGCTAAGTCTTGGCAGAATGCCTATAAGGTTGAACTTCCCTCAGATTTGGGCTTCTCTCTATTATTTAATGTGGAAGACCTAGTTAACTCCATGGGGAATTTTTTTTAAGTAAACCAAAGCAAGCAAGAGTTATTAGAAGATCTCAGTATAGTAGCTTTACCTCCAAAATCTAAGCCTCAAGCAGAGAGGATCTTAGAATCCAGAGTCAAGACAACCTGGCACAAGGTGTATATGGAGTTCACTTATTCTAGTGGTAGGACCACCCTGAATCTAAATATACATGGGTGGTGGAGGGAAACTTCAAGAATTTTGGCATTGATATCTCTCTAATATCCCCTCATGTTTCTTAATCTTTGTGCAGAGGGGCAGAATGGTGCAGGAGTACCCATAGGTTGGTAGAAAAAATCCATTTTTTTCTGTCAATCCCTTTGTGGAATTTTTGTTTTGTTTTATCTTGGGTCATGTTAACCAAAGTGAGAGTACAATAGGGATTAGGTCTTGTTAATTTTAAGCCCTTAGAAAGTTGCAATTAGGGGCTAAAATTTTTTAAAGCCTCGTGATTGGCTAAATAGAGATGACAATGTTAGCATGATGCCAGAAGGGCCTAGATTAGTTTAGAACACTGTTTCAATCATGTTTAGGGTCTATTGTTAGATATGATAAGTGTTTGAGCTCACTTTGTTTAAAATGGAAAAAGGTGTAAAAAGATGTAAAAGTTGCATTTTTCAACTTTTGCAACTTTCAAAAGTTCCATGGACAACTTTGTCAAATTGTGCAAGAATGGTGGAGGAGTTCCCTAAGAGGAAACCAAAGGCATGGTTGACCTATTTAAGATCTTATATGACCAAATTCAAAGGTTGGTCACATATTGTATGTATTTTGAATTATGAGATTGCAAGAAAGCTTAGTTTTTGTGTGTAATTAGTTAGTTAATCGGTTACAAAGATCAAGAATAAATTGAATCCTACACTGTATCTCATGCATGGGTTATTTTTAGATAATTTTCTAGTTTGGTGTGCAAGTACATATGAATTTTGATGTCCTTTCTTTGTCCTTTGTAAATACTTTATGTTTCACACTATGTTTGGTTTAATCTAGAAAATTTGTAAAGATAGAAGTCTAGCGCACTATCCCACTGTTCATTCTATATGGTCTCCTAGGAATAGTGTGTAGAATTAATTTATATATTGTGAGCAAGATCTTGGTACCTTAAATGTAGAGGATTTATTTCTAATGTCTTTCTCTAGGTGAGCCTATGATGAGCTCAACTAGTGGAGACACAGCTGCAGAGAACATAACTTGCAGAACTTGAAACCAAAGATCAATTTTCCTTTTGGTAGATGAAGTTAGGAGTCTTTCAAATATTTGGTGAAAAGGAGAGGTTTGTTCCAATCCAGATGGAGGTCTAAAACATTCAATTTTCTCATGAAGCCAGAGAAGACCTTAAAACCCCTTAAATCCACTCATTTTGAGTTAGGGTACTCTATGTATGGAGGAGACCCCAATACCTCAAAAATACTTGAGGGGTTATATAATGACCCAAGAATCCCAAGAAAAATTGTATGGTTACTTTGGAAGGAAGTAAATAAAATCCCTATTTTCTCAGAATAGGAGAACTAATAGGGATACTATCCTTTAGGCCTATTTTGTGACCAATTTAGGAAATCAAATATCTAGTTGAACTAAGTGGGACTCATAACAGCCATAGCTGATTAAAATTAAATGTTCAAAGATACGTCCACATCTCTACAATATTAACATTTGTATAAGGAGGTTGCAAGCCATTAATGGAGCTTAAGGGCCAGGCATTGAGAAGCTAGTATGAACAAAGTACAAGATTTGGTTTGTTCAATATTTCTTGATAGTTGGGTTTACTAGAATAGCCAGGGGATCATCAGTGGTTGAGGATCCTAAATGTGTGTAGGTTTGAAGATTATACACCCTAAAGTCTCTTGTAGAGACTAGGAGCATGAGTTAGTGATTAGCTCATCTAACCTTGCTATCAATTACCTACAGACATAGTACTTTCCCCACTCTTTAATGTTGCATATTTGGTGTCCTACAAAGGACCAACTCTAGAAGGAGACCATGGTCATTTAGAAGCTGCATAGGAGATAATGGCATTGAAACTTCTGGTCACACCTAAGGCTAAAGAAGAGAATATTTTAATCTCCAAGGTTGCTAAGAAGACTAGAACCAAAGTGTATATGGAGCACCTAATGTGTCAAGGAAAAGAAGATTCACAGGCTACATGGGTGTTGGCGACATATTTTCAGAAGTTAGGCATAGATCCTAACATGATTCCTTAAAATGCAAGTTGATTTCTTTTTGTTTAGGGGAGAATGGTGCAAGAGCACCTAGGAATTAAAAGACCTTCTATTTTTTTTGTATTCTCCTAGTTGTTTGGTCAGTTTAGGAAGCTTTAGGAGGATTTTTAATTGATTTAGAGTTATTGAGTTTTCTTTTGAAAGAGTTTTCATTCATTCACTCTTTGTAATATCCTAGAGGACAATTTGGTTCATAATGTGGAATGGACAAGTCAGATGTTTACGAGGGTTTTTATTAAATTGTTTTGTGTTTTAGAGGTTTTTTTTAGGCTTCTTGAAATCCATCTAAGGGAGGTAAAAAATGGAAAATTCAAATTGCAAGAAAAGATGAAAAGCTACTCAAAGCAACATTTTTGCAAATTTGTAACTTTAAAAGTTGCTCAACATTTTTTCGTAAAAAGTTTCTTGTGTCCTAAAAGTATTTACTGATCGGTTTTATCAGTTGTTTTGCTCAAAGGGAGCCTATATATAAGGTCTTCCATGGTGAGATAAAAAGTTGAATGTCATTTTGTTTAAATTTTGATTATTTGTAAAGTTGCATACTCGCTCTAAGAGAGTTTTAGAGCATTTTGAATTGAAAATAATTTTTAATGGTTAGATTGCTTAAAATTAGATTGTGTTTTGTTTATTATGAGATTCCATTAAGTCTATATGGAAAGACTTTCTCCAATAGTTTCTATTTTGTAGGTTATTGTTGAATTTCTTTAAAGTTGTTGTTCTCTTGTCCAATCTTGGATTGTATATAGAAAATGACTCCTTGAGGTTTGTATATCCATGGAAAGAAAATTGGGCCTGGATGGAAGAAAAGGGGAGCCACTATAAATAAGTTTAATTTTTGTTATTTTAATATAGATGTTAGGATTGAATTATGAGCTCTTTCCCTAGGTGAGCTTGGATATAGCCTAGATAGGGGAAAAGAGATGATAGTGAGTTTTAAATTGCAAGGTTTTATTGGAAGAAGCAATATAATGGTTGGAGAGTTGTAAATGAGAGGTGCTATGACCATATATGCAATGGTGGAAATTGAATAATTGATTTCATCATTTTTTGAAGAAATATTCAAAGAAAAGACATATTAGCCCTATTTTTAAGGTCTGTGTCCCTCAAGGGTTTCAGGGGGTAGGTCTTCTGCCCATGGGGGAGGGAGATAAGCTAGCTCCTCCACTAGCATCAGACAAGAGAGGGAATGGAAGCAAGACAAAGGTGATCAGAGGAGGGAGGACTAGGATGAGTCTGGGGGTATGAACACTAGATAGATCCTATAGGCTATCCTTTATTGTCTTCCTAAGGGGGCCAGAGTAAAGCGAGAGGCATCTCATCACTCCTAGTAGAAGGAGAGATAGAGAGAGAGAGAGAGAGAGAGAGAGAGAGAGAGAGAGAGAGAGAGAGAGAGAGAGAGAGAGAGAGAGAGAGAGAGAGAGAGAGAGAGAGAGATCTGAGAGCCCTCATGGGTGGACTATTTCTATGAATCCAGTAGTGGTTGTAGCCAACCACATGAGAGATTTGATGAGAGGAAAGGCCATTCCTTTCACTGGATAGGATTTTGGATTAGAGGCAGAGACCTAGTTGATTGCATTAGATAGAGTATTCACGACACATCCCTTTAGTAGAAATACTAAAGAAAGGTATGCCATCATGCAGTTGACTCATTTCACAGCTATTTGGTGGAAGATAGAGGAACAGAAGCTTGGACTTCACATGGACACCATTACTTGGGAACTATTTCTCAAGAATTTCAGAGTGAGGTTCCTATCCGATCAGTGGAGGTAGCAGAGAGCTAATGATTTCCATAATCTTAGGCAGTTGACAATGACTGTGGAACAGTACAAGTGTCATTTCTATGAGCTCCAATAGTATTTTAGATATAGAAATGATACCACATTATTGGTACATCATTTTGTACGTGGGCTTAACGCTCGCATTGTAGGTGACATGAAGCTCTTTGAGCCAATAGACCTATGAGGTGCGATGATTAAGGCCACTTTATCAAAGGAAAACTTGGCATTAGGCCATGGTGGTAGACAGGGTGGTCAGGCTAGTGGGGCTTCCAGAGCTGGCTATAGAGGTAACCAGTCGCAGGCTGCTGGGAACTTCAAGAAGCCATCTAGTTATTATAGAGGCAATCAGAACTAGAGCCAGAGTCAGCATCAGCAGTAGCAGTAGAAGACTGCGCCTCCTACCTAAAGTGGTAAGGGTGTGAGGAGTGGACAACATAATAGGCATAATCAGTCCAACTGACCAGCCCAGAGTGCAAAGCCTAGTTTGAGTCATGGGAGTGTCCATTAGTCCAGTGCACCCTCCAATGGGAGAGGAAACTTTAGAGGTACAGGGTGCTTCACTTGTGGTCAGTTTGGCCACATTGTGGTGAATTGTTCACAGAGAGCACCATAGTTTTCTACACAAAGACCAACAGCCTCAGAGCCTACTATATGGGGAGGTTCACATAGAGTTTTTGCAGCTCTTGATCAGAGGCACGCAGAGCATCAGGGCACAGTCATTGAGACTACAGGTACTATTCAAGGTACTTCCATTTCTATATTATTTGATTTAGGAGTGACTGACTCTTTCATTTCACCTTTCCTTGTTGAGTGATGTGGGCTAGTGGCTGCAAAGCAAGTGTTAGGTTGGCAAGTGGAGTTAGCCTTAGGGGCTAGGGTAGCTACAGATTCCTCAGTTCATGGTTGTAAACTGAACTTAGGGAAGTTCATTACCTCAGTAGACTTACATGTGATTCCTTTGGGGTCATATGGGGTCATCTTAGGAATGGACTGGTTGGGAACTCATGGAGCTAAGATTGATTATAGAGGGAAGATCATCCTTTGCAAGGATGATGCTAGTAGTGAGTGTCGCATTGTGGGGATTCCTTGACCCATATCTCTTCGCATGATATCTTCTATGCAACTGAAGTGATCTATGTTAAAGGGATGCCAAATGTATGCAGTATCCATGTACAAGTTAGATGGTATGGAAAGTGAAGTCAAAGCTTTGGATCATCCCATACTTTAGGAGTTTATTCATGTATTTCCTAATGAGATTCTAGCTATGCCATCGAAGCATGAAATAGACTTTCACATAGAGCTTATGCCAGGAGAAGATCCTATTTCTAGAGCACCATATTGTATGGCTACTCATGAGTTGAGTGAGTTGAAGCTATAGTTAGAGGAGCTATTGGCAAAGGGGAGAATTCGCCCTAGTGTTTCTCCTTGGGGTGCACCTGTCCTCTTCGTAAAGAAGAAGGATGGATCCTTATGCTTGTGTATCAACTACAGATAGTTGAGCAAGGTAACAGTCAAAAATAGGTACCCATTTCCATGTATTGATGACTTGTTTGACCAGATCAAGGGAGCCAAGGTGTTCTCTAAGGTTGATCTGAAGTCAGGATACCACCAATTATGGATTGAGGACACTGATATCCATAAGACAGCTTTCTGTACACGCTATGGACATTATGAATTCACAGTGGTTCCATTTGTGTTGATGAACACTCCATCAGTGTTCATGTGTTTGATGAACGAAGTGTTTCAAGAATACCTAGATCGCTTCATGCTTGTCTTCCTCAATGATATTTTAATCTATTCTAGATCCATGGAGGAGCATGAAGAGCATCTTCAATAGGTTTTAGAGTGTCTTAGGAAGAATCAACTATATTCCAATCTGGTGAAGTGTGATTTCTTCCAGACTGAGGTTCAGTATCTTGGTCATGTCATTTTAGGAGAAGTTATCTCTATAGATCCTTTAAAGATTCAGGAGATTGTTGATTGGCCAGCACCCACTAGTGTGTCTGAGGTGTGCAGTTTCATGGGTCTTGCAGGATACTACCACAGATTCATGCAAAACTTCTCTAGAGTGGCTCATCCTATTACTTCTCTTCAGTGGAAAGGTAATAAATTTGTATGGAAAAAGAAGCACGAGGAGGCTTTCCAAAGTCTCATGGTGTGTTTGACTAGTGCACCTATCCTAGCTATGCCTGATCCAGCGGGGGATTTTGTTGTATGCACTGTTGCATCATTAGAGGGTATTGGAGTGATTCTCATGTAGGATGGGCAATTGATTGCCTATGAGTCTCACAAACTCAAGGATCACAAGCTCAACTACCCTACTCATGATTTGGAGCTGGCGGCGGTTGTCCATGCTTTGGTTTGATGGAGGTATTTTCTTTTGGGACATTGATTTGAGCTTCATAGCGATCATGATAGTCTTCAGTATATCTTTACCCAGCCTAATCTGAATGCTAGACAGAGGTGGATGGAATTCCTTTGCTAATATGACTTTGAGATAAAGTATATTCAAGGGAAGGAGAACATGGTTGATGATGCATTGAGTCGCAAGTGACAGGCAGTTTGAGCATTGACTCTTAGCATGGATTTGAGGAGTAGGATACTCCAGTCACTTCCTAGAGATACATTGTATCAAGAGGTGAAAGCTAAGATAGAGTCAGGGAGACCATTAGAGGGCAAATTCTCTGGTTATGTTTTGGAGATAGATGGTCTTTTGCATCATATGGGCCAGATCTATGTACTAGCATTGGATGATTTGCATACATTAGTGTTATCCGAGGCTCACCGTGCACCCTATTCGGCACATCTTGGTGTCAATATGATGCATGAAAATCTTCAAAAGCTCTATCATTGGGTTGGTATGAAGAGGGAGATTACACACTTTGTGGCTAGATGTTTAGAGTGTCAAAGGGTCAAGGAGGATCACAAGCATCCAGCAGGGCTTCTTCACCCTAATCTCATTCCATCATGGAAGTGGGACATCATATCTATGGATTGCATAGTTGGATTGTCTATGACTCCTCGTAGGCATGATGCTATTATGGTGATCATTGATTGGTTAACCAAGGTGGCTCATTTCTCACCAATGAGATCATCTTACATAGTAGCTTCTGTGACCTGAGTCTTCATGCAGGACATTGTGAGACTTCATGGCATTCCTCTCTGTATTATATCAGATCGAGATCCTATTTTTACCTCAGCCTTTTGGACATCTTTACAGCATGGTTTAGGTGCTCAGCTGAATTTTAGTTCAGCATATCATCCTGAGACTGATGGTCAGAGGGAGTGGGTGAACTAGGTTCTAGAGGACATGTTGAGGATGTATGTTATGGACAGACAGACTCACTGGGAGGACTACTTGTACCTAGTGGATTTTGCGTATAATAATGGATATCATAGTTCCATTGGCATGGAACCTTTTTAGGCATTGTATGGCAATCCTTTCCATACACCTTTGAACTGGGATAGATTGGAGGACCATATTCTTCTTGGTCTTAAGATGCTTCATGATATGGAGCAGTAGGTAGTGAGGATTCGTGAGCATTTAGTGACTGCACATGATAGACAGAAGAAGTATGTAGATGCTCATAGGGTGGATAGGTAGTTCGTAGTTGGAGATAGACTGTTCCTGAGAGTGTGCCCATGGATGAGTCCAATCCGATATGGAAAGGGTTCAAAGTTGGCACCTCACTTTGTGGGACCATTTGAGATCATAGAGAGGATAGGACCAGTTGCTTATCGACTTGCTTTTCCACCTAGCCTTTCGTGCATCCATGATGTTTTTCATGTTTCAATTCTTAGGAGATATATACCTGACATTATGCATGTACTTGATTGGAATACATTACAGGTCAAGGATGGGTAGCTGGCTTTAGAGCCAATACATATTCTGGAGCAGCGGGGTGTGACCCTCAGGGGTCACACCATAGAGCAGGTAAGGGTCCAATGGGACCCAAATGATGAGTCTTCAGCAACTTGGGAGGATGCAGCTAGATTATGGGGTTTATATCCCTACTTGTTTACGGGCTTCCGGGAGTAAGCCTAATCCTAGGGGGGGTGGACATAATACCCACTCATGTTTTGCTTTTAGTTTGTGATGCCATACTCTTTTAGGCATTGGTTTGAGTTGATTGAATAGATTATTTTAGGCTACTTTCATGAGAGCTACTATTCTTTCAGTTGATGGTGACTATTCTTTATGATGTTATGGTTATTATTAGGATGTGATGATTTATGTTTCGATTATATTGTACTTACCTCATACTTGCATGTGTATGGTTATTGTGTTTATGTATCTATTTGTATGTTGTTATGGTAGAGGACAAAGACATAGTTACTTGCTTCGGCGAGATCCACACATTTGACCGATCCCTATCATTGATTGTGATGTTATATTATGTATGTACATACATGTTCTTTGATGACAGGATTGTAGGTACAGGGCATCATCTTCCCTAAATTGGCAAGAGTGAGCGTGCCCATAAATATTCATCTCAATGGTAAAGAGGGGAGGTAACATACATATCCAAAACCCTAACCTAAGCCTAATCATCCTAATGTAGGATGAGTTTCAATATGACTACCTTATCTGGATTTGTCTAGGTTGACAGAATTTGAATACCCTCTCTTGAGTTTGTTTGTGTATTACTTGATTATGTTTTCAGGTGATTTTTTGGATTACTGAGTGATTTTCCATGTTTAGTGAATTAATGGATTATAGTTCAATTAATGATTTAATTATATCATAAGTTTATTTTAAATAATTAATTAAATCAAAATATTTGAATATTTTGATTTAATTAAATATTTAATTGAAAATTATATTGTATGAGCTTATATGATTAATTAAATAATTAAATATTTTGTTGCATGCATTATTGTGACATAAATATTTAATCTATTTAATTAGATATTTTATTAATTACATGTGCATAATTGTGTTGAAA
The DNA here is from genome assembly GCA_018584345.1 of Thuja plicata. Lineage (NCBI taxonomy): Eukaryota > Viridiplantae > Streptophyta > Pinopsida > Cupressales > Cupressaceae > Thuja > Thuja plicata. Next base: position 1,001,649 of record MU225442.1, read on the forward strand.
AAGTATTTCAAATTCAAAAAAGATCTTAACTTGTAATTAGGAGTCTAGTTTGAGTTGTGGAAATAAAGCACATTTTATTTAATTAAATTGGATTTACTTTCAATTTTAAAGTTGAGTTAAACTAGGGATTGACTCAAGGGAGTTGTCATTCACCTTTGCATGTTTTGGGGAATTTGGATCTCTTTAGGGGGGAATTGGTCATTCGTTCTCTCACAATAGGTTTTTTGAGAATTGGAGAGCTCTTGGTGATTTGGGGATTTTTCAAGAATTGTGGATTGTTGTGGATCTTGTTTGCTTCAAGGTTCCAGGATTTTCTCTTGCTTGTGTGTGTGTGTGTTCGGATCTACATGGTGCCAGATCTGTGTTTGAATTGGGCTTGAGAGTTTTAGATTTACTTTCATCCTCCAAGCTACATTCTTCCATTTCTTGCATTGGATTAAAGGTAGGTTTCATTTTCCTTGCATGGGTTCAATTTCGTAGATCAGAGGTTTTTTGTGATTGTTATAATGCTTGTTCTTAAATTTGGTTTTTAAAAGGCTTATAGATGTTTTCTCTATTTTTGGGTTTCTCTAGAAATCCTATATCTCTATTTCTTCCATTCTCTATAATCTTAGCATTATAGGGTTGTGCTGTCAAAATTTCGGGAATAAATTCCCTCTATACCCTTTAGAAAACAAAAAAATTAAACTCCTTGTATAGTTTATACTATAGGAGAAAATTTAATTTCTGGATGCTTTATGTTTTGGCGATTTCAGAGTTTATGTGAAGCCCAGATCTATTATTCTTGTGATTATATATTCTACGCTATGGTAGCATTATGCTGGCAAAATTTCGTTAATAGATTCGTCCTAGAACTCCTAAAAATCAATGAATCAATTTGTTATAGTTTTAACTATAGAAGAAAGAAAAATAAATTAGGAATGAGAATATATTCCTTGTCAAAATTAATTAGCAAAAAAAAAAAAACAAACCCCCTAGAATGATACAAACTGGTGTAAAACATTTTACCCAGAAGATAAAAATTAAATCTCCTTTTCTTGTTTTTACTATTTCCGTATTTTCAGATTTATAATTAAAAAAAAAAAAAAAGCTTTGTGTCATTGAAAATGAAATATATTGTATTTAAAAAAAAATAGTAATAAAATTAATTTTAAACAGGGGCGTTGTTAAAAAGTAAGTGTTTTTAAATATAAAAAAAAAATTAATTGCATGGGATGGTGGGACCCCATCCCCACCACCCCAATGGCTAGCGCCACCCCCGAGCAGGGAGTGGGCTGTCACACCACCCGTCGTAAGGCAGGTGGGGGACAGTACCCACTGTCCCCACCGAGTGGGTTAGTGCATAAAGCGCTAGGGGTTGCACGACTCCCGTGACCTGCGCCATAGACTCTAGGGGAGGATTCGCGTGGGCCCCCCTTTCAATTTGTTTTTTTAATTATAATTTATTTTATTTCATGTTTATTAAAGTTTTAATAAGTAAACATAAAATTAGTTAATAAATTTTATTTTAATTTAATTAATTTGTAGTTAGTTATATAGTTTTTAATCCAGTTTTATATCATGATTATTAATTAATATATAAGCTTTTTTTTTAGTTAATGTATATAGTTAATTAAGTTATTTTCTTTTTTTAACTTAAATATATATATA
>MU225442.1:1003462-1052202 GCA_018584345.1 Thuja plicata
TAATTGAATTTAAAGGATGGTGGGTTTTAATTGATTCTGGAGTAAGTAATATGCCTAGTTGTTTCGACCGCAAATGTATATCCACTTATGTTCATTTTTTAGTCTTTTAGGATGTTTTCATTTCTATGCATCTTATGGATCTCTTATGTTTGTATATGTGGTTATTTGGGCATTAGATGACCTAGGATGTATACAGAGGCTGGGGGGAAGTGTTTATCTTTTCTATACTTCATGGTGTGTGTGCTGTCGGATATTACCCTAAACTTACCATGATGGCCCTTTTGATTATGTACCTATGTCTACCTATAGGTGACCATTCCTGATTGTGTGGGATACTAGATTTGGGGTACACTAGAGTTGCGACCTATGCTAGATCTGTTAGGATCTTTGACCCTAGGGTAGGTTACCAAGATGCGTAGTAGGAGGTGGCTTGCAATAAGTTCCGTGTCCATAAGAGACTATTGGGTTGCTTATTGTGGAGTTTCTTTAATAAGTGATAACTAAAGACATATTTAGATTATAAAATGGATTAATAAGATGTATGCTCACCCATGCTTGAGTGCTAGTATAGGCTAAGATGGTTTGGAGAAGATGTTAGTTTCCCTGCGAGGTATCTGACATAGTTAGTGGGCCTTGTCAGTATGAGAGGGCATTAGCTCCGTGTATGGTCACTTGGGTGCCAAAATCCATTGTAATTATCTGGGCTGAACTTAAGGGTAGACCTACATGATGACACCTTCCTTTACACATGCTAGATTTCCTACATTGTTAGTTGCCTCTGGATTAGTGAGTCTTGCCTTTTATGATGATTATTACACCGAATTAGAGAGCTATTAGGATCCCTTGCTTAGTTGTTATTCCTTCTTGGTTTTGGATATCCAATTGGGATCTATTGTTATCTCCTCAGCACGGTGGGGTGGACCTTTGTGGTTCCACATGGACAGGTGGTAGTGATTATTTATCCATTGAGATTTGACATCCTTGTACCAGGTGCTTGATGGTTCTTTGCGGATGATCTCTTTATGTTCCTTCATCATTTGTTATAAAATTTTATTATTGTAATCTTGTATTAGAGTATCGCATGTGATACCTAATCTGGAAATTGTAATAGTAAGTAGTTTAGAGTGATTACCACATACCCTGTGACATGTGAAGTGGATGTGAGTTTATGGTAGTTTCATGGTTATCCATGAGGATTGTAATTATGGTTATGTAAGTTGTATTTGATATGATTAATCAGATGGAATCTTTTGTTATAATGTTAGTTGTGTTTTGCTTCTAGTAATTCAACATCATGGGACGCTTGCATCGTGTAATCTATGTGAGTGTAAGACATGTGTATAAATGGTAATCACTTTCACATGATTGTATGTTTCTTTATGTTAACCTTAAAAAAAGAATTATTCAGCACACATAGTGACATGTTTAGGTTGATCTCTCTTGGGTTCCCTGGCAGGGCGTTACAGGTTGCCTGGAGGACTTCAAAATAACCTCACCTTTAAAATATTTAATATTTTGAAAAAGGGTACTTGGATCCTATATGATATATTTGGGGGTTATTTGGGGAATTTGTAAGCAAATCAAGAATTTGAGCCTTACTAGTGCTACAAGCAGTTTCTAGGCCTATTACTAGATTGTAGGAGCTCGATCTATGAAAGGATGATTGATAGTTTCAAACCTTTAATAATGTCCTAAAATTATGTAACAAGGTGAGAATTCAATCTTGCAAAGCATTGTGAGTGAATTGAATAGGTGGTAGGCAATCTACTCTTGTAGATTCAGTGAGCACTGAAGGATCATGTTGATAGAGTGATCTTTTTTTGGGAGGGTGAAGTTCTTAGTGACTCTCCCTTGTGGTTAGGGTTTGTAGAATCCCTAATAGGTCTAGCAAAGAGACTTTAGAAGAGATTTAAGTTGAATCTAGGTCTAGAAGACCATTCCTATAAGGTTTTTAGTTAACTTGTTCTCAACTTGTCTTTTGTCATCTTCTTCCATTCTCTTTTCATCCTCAATTGTCCTTTTCCTTCAATCAATTTGGTCATTCTTATGCTATTCACTTTAAGATATTTCTTTATCAAATCTAGAAACTCAGTAAATGAATCATTCTTATAAAGTAGTTCTCTTATAGTTGTTTTAGATTCATCAATCACACTTCCTTTAGATGTTGTATCAAGTGTATCAACGTATTCTTATGTAACCTGTATCTCATCATATAGTTTCCTTCTTGATTGCTGCTCTCAAAGTGTGCTTACACAAACCCAACTAGGACTATTAATTTTCCTATCCTTCACAAGATCCTACCATCTCATCTAGGATCTTTCAAGCCCTTGCTAAACTATCCTATGACTTCTTCAACTCCATTTTATGATTTGGTCACTTTTGTGCTTAACCTTGGGGTAACTATCAACAAAGTTCACCTCTGTCCTTTACTCCTTGGAAGACTCCAAGTGCATTTTCAAATTCTTTTCATCACAAGTGTATGCAGGGGACATAATCCATGATTGTGAAGCTTCTTCAACACCATAAGATCCCATTTGTATAGGGCATCAAGGCTTTCCCAAAGTATCTCAAGACAAACATTGAATTTGGTCTTTTAGGCCTAATAGGTCAATTAGCCCTAATCAATGGTTTTTTCATACTTATTTCACAACATTCCCAAATAACCTAAAAAACAAAGTGTATATTCTAACACCATTTTCCAAGACATCAAATATTTTTGTGTTCTTAGGATTGTAGGGTCTCCATATAGTGGGTTCCTAGAATCAAGGGCTAATAGGGATAATTTGTCTATTCTGGTACAGTTTGACTATTTATACTTAGAAATGTATATTAATAGATTGGTACATGCCTAATATTGATAGGAGGTATCTATAGGACCTCTATTCTTGTGAAACCATTCTTGGTTCCATCCTCCCAATCACTCATCTATAATAAAACATCATTAAATCTCTGCAAACACCTAATTGGGTGCATAGGATTTGCCTAGGGCTTGCCTTGAAAAATAGATAGCTTTCTCTTATGGAATCCTACACTCATATTTACAATATACATCATCTCCCATACCATATTCACCTAGACAATGATGAAATGCACAAATGGATTCTATGGTGGAGCCATTTTTCTCAAATATGCTCGTCAACAAGAGCAACTATACAACTTAAAAAAAAATTTACAAATCTAATCTAATGAACTCAAAAAAACTTGAAATCTAAAGAAAAGATGCTTAAAAATATCACCAATAAAATAATGTTGCACTAGACCATAGTATTCAATCCATCTATCAACATTCATACACAAAAGTAGTCATCCATCAACAAAAACCAGAGAACAGAGCTATCTTCACAATTAAAAATATCGCATTACATCATCAAACCTTGGGAAATGGGATTTTTTTGTGTCAAAATATTCTTTTTCCATGATTATAGGAAATTACACCAACTACCCATCATACCATGTTGAAAGGAATCCAATACTGCAAATGTAGTCATGCAAATTTTAAAAGTTGCAAGTGTTGTCATGCAACATTTTGACAACATTTTGATTTTTGCATATAACTTAATTCTATGACCTCTAACCTATCAAAAATGATGTAAAAATATCATAGAGGAAATATCAGGCCCAAAACTAATCCTTTCTAATCCTTCTAGGCTTTTAGACCCAAAATTCCCATTTTGGCTAAAAAAACACTAAACACACTCAAAACACACTTGCAAGACCTCCTACGGGCTAAAATAAACACAATTGACTTGGCTAAGGTCGGTAGAAGCATCGCCAAAATTTTAAAATAGGGATTAGCCTATGTTATCTTGCACCATTCTCCCCAAATAAAAGACGTCAATCCACCATTGGATTGAGCAAGTCAAAATCAATTCCTAACTTCTTAAAATCTGTCTCCTTGATCAAACTAGCCTCGACATCTCCTTTTCCATGCCATTTGATCAAATTTTCATAGTATGTCTTTTGTCTAGTCTTCTTATAGGACCTTGATTCAAGTATCCTCTCTTCCTTCTTAGGTGGTGTAGGGGTTAAATTTAGGTCCTCCACCTCTTGTATAACCTTAGTAAGGCTCTAGTTTTGATCTGGAGTAGGCCCCTTATAGAGGAACAGATCTGCAACATTGAAGGTTGGAGACAAACCTATATCCTTAGGGAGCTCAATCTCATATGAATTTTTTCCATATTTGTCCAGAAGAGTACATGTCCCTAATCTCCTCATCTGCAACTTGTTAGGCTCTCCCTTCCATAGTCCTTCCTTGTTCAACTGGACCATAAGAAGATCACCTACTAGGAATTAGACTTCCTTCTTCCTTTCATCCAACTTTTTCTTTATATTTTCAGTATTCTTTGTTAGATTTTCCATACTATTTCATGCACCTCTTTCATGCAGTGTCAAAAGTATTCTACATAACCACTAACTTTAGCTCAATATTTTTTCTCTTTGAGCTCAAATATGCCTATAGGGTGCAGTCCATAAACAATTTGAAAGGCTCTTTCTAGTAGTTCTATTGACAGTGTCACTATATGTATACTCTGTATGTCCTAAGAGTTGGTACCAAGATTGAACATATTCCATAGTTAGACACCTAAATAGGTTCCCCAGGCTTATTTTCACCACCTCAATTTGACCATCTATGTATGCATGATATGCATACCCAAAGGACAGATTTGTTCCTAATTTTTGCCACGGTGTCTTCCAAAATTGACTCATGAATTTTGTGTCTCTATCTTAGACTATGCTTAAGGGTTATCAATGGATTCTCACCACTTCCTTGAAGAATAGGTGTACAATATGAAAAGAATCATGCACTATCTTGTGTGGCACAATATGTTCCATCTTATTGAATTTGTGTACTATGACATAGATATTGTCCAATCCTTATTTTGTCTTTGGAAATCCCACAACATAATTCGTGCTCAAAAATTCCCAAGGTCTACTTGGAATGGGGAGAGGTTTATAAAGTCTAGCATTGGAGGATATTCCCTTGGCTTTCTAACACACTACCCAACACTCCACATAATTAATGATATTCAAGTTCATTTTAGGCCAAAAATAGAATATCTGCACTAATTGTTGGGTCTTACTAACTCCAAAGTGACCACTAAGTGCACCATTGTTCTTTTCTTGAATAATATTTTCCCTAATTGATCCTCTAGGGAGACATAACTAACTTCCTTTAAACAATTAGTCAGTTTGCATTATTTATCCAAAAAATTCACGATGGAAATGATTTTTATGCTCTTTACATACCTTGGATATCTCTACAAAGCCTTCATCCTCTACATATAAATCCTTAAAAATCTTAATGCCCATACTCTACAGTTGTACTTCTTGTAGTGTCACAAGTCTCCTACTTAGTGCCTCAACCACTTTGTTCTACAATCCTTTCTGATGCTTGATGTTGAAGGTGTAAGCTCGGAAGTACTCTACCCAATTCATGTTCTTGTGGCTGAGAATTTCTTGGGAGTTCAAAAAGATAAGTGCTTGGTTGTCTGAATAAACAAAATATTCCTTGGGAAGTAGATAGCGCCTAAATTTCCTTAGTGCTTGGACTAGAGCATACATCTCTAAGTCATAGGAAGAATACTTCCTCTTTTGCATCACTGAGATTCTCACTAGTAAAAGCCATTGTTCTCCCTTCTTGGCTTAAAAATTCCCCAATAACAACATTGCTAGCATCATACTCAATTATGAAAAGTTTCTCCAAACTTTTTAATGTTAAGATGGGTTGATTGGAAATATTCTTTTTCAACAATTCAATTCCTTGGTTATCTTTCTCATTCCATATAAACTTAGTTTTCATCCCACCCTTTATGGTGTCTAGCATAGGAGCACAAATAGAACTAAACTACTTAATGAATTTCCTATAATATTGAGCTAAGCCATAAAAGCTTCCCACCTTAGTTGTAGTTTTGGGGGTAGGCCAGTTGATGATGGATTTTACCTTGCTTGGATCCATCTTAAGGTTTCCATGAGACAACACAAAACTGAGATACACTAGCTCTTACTTTAGGAATTCACACTTTTCCAAGTTGATCGTGAGCTTTTCTTCATGTAGTCTCTTAAACACAATCTTTAGATGCCTTAAGTGTTCTTATTTAGTCCTTCTAAATATTAGGACATCATCACAATACACTACAAAAATTACCAATGTAGTCCTTGAGTACCTCATTCATAAGCCTCATGAATGTGGATGGGGCATTTGATAGTGCAAATTAAATCACAAGCCATTCATACAAACCTTCTATAGTTTTGAAGGAACTCTTCCATTCTATTAGGGTTTTTTCTTGCTCAACCTTCAATAGATGCTTGAATACTTGATTAAATCTATGACTCCCAATATTTTAAAACAATGACTCAAGCAAGAGAAAACTGTAATTGATGAGGATTTATGATAATATATGGGGAAACTATTATCACCTCCTTCCTTTTAGGTTCCACAAAAGCTAGGCAGGTATTACCTATATAAGATTGCTATCTTTTAGTATTAGTAGATGTGGATACTGATTTTCTTCTTGTTTACTGTATTACTGTAGACACCTAAACTTGACCAGGTGTATCTCAAGCATTCCAAACTATAAATCTTAGCCAAATGCTTCAAAATATCAATGCAAAACAAATGGATAAAATCAAATGGACATTTATCAAATCAAATGGACAAAATTCAAATCAAATTAAAAGATCAAATAATCATGAAATCAAGTAATTATATTCAAGCCTAAAGGGATTAATCAAATTATGCAATTGATTTTTCTAGTTCAAATAAAAAAGGATCAAATCCAACCCAATCATCCTTCCATGGCTAATTTAATTAAATGATGGATTTATTTAATTCCTAATATCTTTGAGACAACCAACCAACTTTCCCTCCATTTGAGAACACCTCAAAGCTTTTGACTTAACCAAGCTTTGATCATGATCAACTCACTCTACCCCCTACCCTTGGGAAAATGCTATAAATACAAACCATTTCCTTTGTGTTTGGGATCCAAGAATTCAAGACAAAAATAAACCTTATTATAGGCACATTGACAGCATATGAGGAGCATTTGAGATCTTTTTTGAGAGAATTTTAGCATTTGCATTACATTTCGTATATCATGTTTAGGAGAATTTGTTGTGTTCTAACATGTCTTGGAGCATTTTGAGAATTTTAAGCATTCTAAGCTAGATTTGAGCATTTTTTTATCATTCATTTCTCATTCTAGGATTGTCCTTGAGAGAGATTAAGCCTGAGAACTCTCTTAACAAAGCTTAGATAGAGAACCATTTGATGATATGGATTTTTAGCTTCAATTCTTAGATTAAATTGTATTATCTTTCCATAGAATTGTTGTTCTTAATCTTAATTTCATGAAGGTGTATTTTCTTACACACAATTACCTTATAAATTACTCTGCATAAAACTGAGATCAACTTAACACAGTGTTTAACCATGAAAACTATTGAAATGATAACATCAAATAGTAGTGTTTTAAGGACATTCATCCTTCTTCGTTTTATAGTTCTCATAAATTAGGAGGGGCAACCCTTTTTAATCCTCTCTTTAAGGGATTAGTAGAATTAATTGTATATCTTCATCTAATTAATTGAATTTATATGTTTTGATTGTAAATGTGAAAGATTTGTGTATTTCAAATTGTTTGGATGATGTTAAACCACTTGACAGATTATAGACCAGTGCCTATCCTTGGGCTATAGAGTAAAAGATGAAAATCCATGGAAAAGTAAATAAAGATACTATAGATTTCCTTACAAATCGCCCTGCCACTCCAACACTGCTATATCAAATCCTCAAATACTGTTATACTCTTTAAGACTACTTTAAAAACTTAGTTCTTCCCTTGAAATAAACTTGTAAGTAATTAGATAGCTACCTTGTAACTAATATGTTTAAAATGCCTTAACGATTAAACATAAAAGAGAATACAAAATAATAAAAGAGATGAAAACAATATAGAAGAGAAGTTGCACTATATTTTATATATTTTCCTGCTTCATACATATAGAGGCTAAAAGCTCAGAAACTTAGAAAAAATTCTATAGTATGGCTTATAATTATATTTCATCACCTTTAAAAATGTTACAAGCTTCAGAAGGTTTAAGAAATCTAACCCTAAAATGTAGATTAAATGAAAAAAACAAGAATAATCCAAGCGGTGGAAGGACAAAAGTAGATAAAGAAATCTGATTTTCTTCTTTGTCTTCTGTGAACGTTGACACCTTTGTCTAATTATGCTTAGGATAGCATCAAATTTTTGCAATGAGACCAAGTGACCACCATTCTAGGCTAACCTACACTTGTCTTTTGTGATTACTAACCTTCCTGTGCTCATAGATCAGGCGCCAGGTGTCCTTCAAATCTATATCCAAGATATCTAAGTCTATTTCAGCAACAACCTTCTTCTTCTTTGGCTTTTTCAATGTGTCCCATGCTACTACATCATCTTCTACAGGCTCATTAAAGCTCTTAATTCTTTCTAGTTGTTCTTTATGCCTGTTCCACTTAGCATCAATTATACCTTTGACATCTACTATAAATTTATTGATGTCAGTTTCAGATTTGAATGCTTCATCCATAATCTTATTGTAGCACTCCATATCTAATTATACACTGGTAATAAATACCTCTTTACTATGCAACTTGCTATCAAATTCTCCTTTCCAGGCCTCCAAGACATTGATGTGATTGTCTTCACCCTTGATCAAAGGAATAAATCTATTGAAATTTGTTTCAAATAGGCTCAATCTTGCCTCTATTTGATTCAATTTACCTTTAAAGAAAGGTTAAGTCACATTTATATTTTCTATCTCCTCACCAACCTCATTAACTATCTCTGGCATATCATTTCTATGTGGTTGTAGTGATGCCAACTTCTCAAACAGTTATGTCCTACTAGACCAAATTGCAAAATAAGGGTTTAATATAGCAATATAATTAATTACCTCATTATGTAAAGTAGAAAATTTATTATATGAACTAAGAATAAAATTAGTCTTATCCTTCATAATATCAATCCTATGCTTGAAGATGCTCATCAATGTCCCTAAGACTATTTCATTGTGCTCTATGATCTGTTGCTCTATTTCAAATTTATTCCCTGTCAATTCTATTTGAACCTCTTCATGAGAAACATCCTTTGGTGATGTTGGAATGACCTCAAGTTTCTCCATTAGTTAATGAGTCAACTCTCTAATTGTCTTCTCCAAAGCATCGATATTGATCTAACACAGCTCCCTATCCTTTGCAAGAGCACTGGTCTCTTCTATCAGAGTACTATATCTCTAAGATATCTGCTTTGTTTTTGCCACATTCAGTTGAGAAAATGGTGATAACACTTGTGATATCTCCATATCATTGGTTTTATTAAGATATCACACCATTTGATTACCTACCATGCTTTCTCAAATATTTATTAATGCTGGATTTTGATCCTTCAGAGCTAGGCTACTCATAGCAACAACCTAGGATTTTGGATCATAACCAAATCCCTTTATTAGTTCCCCCACCTGGACTTCTGATGACAGTTTGAGATCTGGCTATCTCCTTATTTGGTTAATAATAAATGTTGAGGCTAAATCCCAGCCCTCAACAAGTAGCATACCAATAGCTTTGACCATTTTTATTTCTTCTTCTAGAGACATATCCTCTGTCTCAGGATCATAATTTTTATAGCCAATAAGGCTTCTGCTATTATTGTCTCTACTCCATCTATCTGAAGCTGAGTCTTAACTTCCTGATGTTTATGCCACCTAAGGAAATCTTTAAATTCCTTAGTCTTGATGAATTTATCATCATCCAAGAATTGTTTATGATGAATTATCCTTTCATCAATGCATTCCTAAAGAGGCAATTCAACATTCTTTCCTTCATCCTGTTGTAGTTTCTTTCCTTTTCAAATTTTGTTTCTCAATAAATGGTCATATGGCCTATTTTCAAGAATAAGGGCACTAATTTTATCCCTTTTCTTCTCTTTTCTCACATAGACTAATGTATGGGAAGGCTCTCCAATCTCAACCTTTTTCTTTTTGAGTGGAGGCTCATTAGTAACCTCTACTTTTGGGACCTCTGTCAGGTCAATTATATTTTAGCCTTCAACTACTTTCTCTCCTGTAGTTGTTTGATAATCTAGAGAAGTAGTGGGTGAAGGATAGCCCTCATCACTATCATCATGATATTCTAAATCGGAGTGGTCTTGCTGACCTTTCTTAGGGACTACAAGTCCTTCCTCCAATTGGTTTCATAAGAAAGTATGAGCTTTAATCATTTCATCTATTCTTTGTAAATGTGGTACATCAGGAAAGAAACCACCAAATGATAATCCTTTTCTTTTTACCTGTCTTTCTAGGTCCATTAGTTCCTTGATTTTAATTTCTCTTGAGATCACCTCCTCATCGTCAAGGATATTCCTTATAGCATCTTCCTCTATGCATTCCTCATTTTCATAGGTGTAAGGAATAGTGGGGTTTAGGAGTTTCTTGGCACTTGCAATGAATACCTCTGTATCAGAATATCTATATAATGTTGCACCCATCTTATAATGGCTTAGCTAGCTATATACTAGATCTATGACCCTCTTTCCAATAGTAAAGTTACAAACCTTGAACTGTCTAGGAGTGAACATTTCTTTCCTATGAGGAGCAAGATGCTCCTTATCTGTCAACATAATTTTCTAGATAAACTCCATAGTTGCAATTCTAGAAGGGACATGGAATGGGAGTACATGGTGTGGATGTGTACATCCATACACTCGGGTTATGGTAAAATTTTGCTCCATGAAAAATTCACCCTAGTTGTGATCTCTAGGCCACTTGTCTACATACTCACAAGGCCTTAGTAATTGGAGTAATTTTGCAGGCAATCTAATCTTGTTTACCCCCAAGCAATGCAATAGTGGATAAACTATCCAATTCTCAAATGCACAAAAATTACAGTCCCTAGCATTGTAATTCCAAACTTTATTACAAAATTGGATATAGTTGGGCTGACCCTAGTGCATTCTTGGTGGCTTTAAATTCTCCAAATTCATCATAGGGTAGTTGTAATACATGATTATATGCATTAAAATGGAATATTTTCATAATAAGTTAGGCTCCTTCTCCTTTTTCTTTATAGCCATAAACCCACCATGCATCTTATAAATTATATACTAGATATAATCATAGGTTGTGCTAATATGGATATCTTGCAGATTTAGGGTCATCATTAGAACATCTGTAGTAATTCTCTTTGAACCTCCATCCCTTCCCAGTACACTATAGAGTGTAAAGGAAATATACTTGATGTAGTGGTTTAAATCCTTATAAGAATAAGGAACTAGTCCGGGCAATGGGATAATATAGTTCTTAGTCGGCCTACAGACATGTCTATAAACTAGGCCTTTAACTACCCCAACATGTTTCTCATATCTAGCCTCTTGTTTCTTTAAATCTATTTCTTTTTCCATTGGGTAGTAATGATTCAAATCTTTCATAAATGAATTTCTATTCAAAACTAACAATATAGTACCATCACTTTTCTTCATGGTAGTAGAAAGCTCATCATAATTGTTGGCTAAGGCTAGTACCAGGTCAGCATCTACAAATACAGCTGGTACAATTAACCTAGCTAACCCACACGTCCAAGGGTTTGACATAGACACAACTTCATCAGAATTATTGTTAAAATAGTTAAATAGAGAGTAGCCTGATGAACCTAGAGTTTTAGCATCTTGGATGTATGCTAGGTCATCAACCAACATGTCAACTTTTAACTTCTTGTTCTATGTCAATCCTGGGAGAAATTGTAGAAACTCATCTAAAAAATTCCTATTTCCCTTTTCATCATCATCTACATCATCACTTCTTCCACCGGTGGAGGCCACACTCACTGCCCTACTCATTTTGAGTGTCTATTCTATTCTCACTTTTTTCTTACCAAAATTGAAAAAAATCTACCACAGAAACCCTTAGCCTGAACTAGAATGCACCAAAAATTATTTAGGAGCTCTGAAAACCAAACCAATTACCTTGAATTATATAATAAACCTTTCTCAATTCACTCTTCAAAGTTAACAATTCTCCTTTTTTCTCAGACACAAAAACTTAGCAAATTCTCTACTTTGAAATTTTGAATGCAAGGTAAGTGAAAATAAAGCAATGATATCATCTATTTAGGGTAAAAATGATCAAGGTACACAACTCATTATTTAAAAATCCATCACTTCTACCTTCAATTTTACATACTGTGCCATTAATACTATTTCCTAGTTGTATCCTCTGATCATGACAGACAATCAAATTTGAATGAGTGAAAAATTCATGAAAATCATTATTAAATTTGAACAAAGGTAGAAATTGATGTGATTAGATCTTTTTGGACATCTCAGCAACCTTTTCAACTTTGTCATTACTTCTCTGCATTCTGATTGGCCAGTGAATTTTCAACTCTTACGTGTCTACTACTATTTTAACTTTTCTTCACTTTATTCTTCATTTTTCTCATCTGACGACATCACGACTATGCTTTGTCTCCATGTCACCTAATGTATCTCTTAACTGTGATTTCCTCTAGAGAGTTGGTGACAACATGTAGTACTTTACTTTAGTTTTACCTTAGTTAACTTCTGGCAATCAAGCGACTAAAGGAATCTAAGTCGCTGAAAGAAATCCTTAACTTTGAGTTTATCTTGAGATATCCCAACCACTGGAGTTTTGTTTTCAATCGGACGCTTATCACTAAGTCTCTCAATCACTTTAATCCTTTATGAGACGTCAAGACTTAAGCCTATGTCCCTTAATCACTAGATAATTATCACTTAATCATTTTTAATTGGAGATTTAGAGACAAGCAAATAATACCTTTACTTTATCAACTGAATTCATTCTGGAGACTCCGCGACTAAAGCTTTGTATCAATATCGTGAGAAAACTTTCACTTTATGAAAATCATTAAGAGAATTAGCGACTACCCTTGATCTTCATTTAATCTACATCAAATGGCTGATATTAAGTCTCTAAATATTTTATATTAAAAAAACCTAGATAATTTGGAGCCCTGACGACAAACACCTTTAATATTTTAATTACCAGATAACATTTTTTCATTTAGAGACCATGCAACTTATGTTTTAGCTTTATATATTCTGAATGTGTGTCTCTTTATCACTATTTGTCTCCTTATCACTCAATAAATGTTGACTTGTCAAAACTAATCCACAACTTAATGAGCACCGTAGATTTTCTTTTAATCTTGTGGTTGTCTCCAAGTCTCTTAATGTTTTCCTTAACTTACTTAGTATCCTGAGACTTGGCAATTGCTTTATCTTTCATCATTAACTCTAATTTAATCTGGAGATTATGCAACCAAAGGAAATCAAAGTCGCTAGACATTTTACTAATGCAAGATTTATTTGAGACATTTTCACCACCATAGGATCTTTCACCAAATGGATGATTGTCGCTAAACCTCCTAACCAATTTGGCACATTCCTTTTCAGTTGGAGATAACATGATCAATGCTTTTCACCGAGTCTCTAAACAAAATCAAATATTCTTATAACATTGAGAGACTAGGTGACTGACTTAAAAAGCACATGACTTAATTTATAACTCAAGTCCCTAAAAAGGTAACTTTAAAATAGAAGCTCGATTGGGAAATTAGGGCTTTTTCACATTTTTGAAGTTTATAAGACTTAAGCCTTAGGGTTTTTTCAACTTTGGACAAGGTATGACCTAAAACATAGGATTTTTTTACATTCTTACTAGTTCTGAGGCTTAGAGACCATTACTTGCATGGAAAGACTCTAATAATAATAGGCAAATTTTGACATTTAAAGGCTCTTACAGATAGGGAACTCAAAAATTTTACAGGCCAGACTACAACTTTGAAATACAACCAATAGTGGCTCTAACAAAGAATGATTAAACATAAGTTTATATCAAGGAACACAAAATATCTGGTTGTAAATCATCTTTATTTGATTCTTACTAACCTATTTCTTGAAGGGAAGAACACAAAAGAAGGGAAAACCTACGTATATAAAATATGACATAGAAACTTAATGTGCATAAACTTTCATTTTTTCAACTGAAGAAAGGCTTTAGAAATTTCCCATGTACTGACAACTCATACTCTTCATCATCCATATTCTTTAGAATATAGGAATCTTTGCCAAAAATCTGAGAAATAATAAAAGGACCAAGCCATAAAGACTCAAAAT
The DNA here is from genome assembly GCA_018584345.1 of Thuja plicata. Classification (NCBI taxonomy): domain Eukaryota; kingdom Viridiplantae; phylum Streptophyta; class Pinopsida; order Cupressales; family Cupressaceae; genus Thuja; species Thuja plicata. Next base: position 1,017,661 of record MU225442.1, read on the forward strand.
TTTATGCTTACCTTTGTCTTTTGATCTTACATTCCATTAGATCACTAGGTCAGCAGGTATAAATTTTCTGCAACTTGCTCTTTTATCAAACAGATACTTCATTTTTTGTTGCATTTTTATGTTTCCTTTTTGTCCTCTTCTGATCTCATCAAGTTTAGTCAGCTGTAATATTTTGTCTTTCATTGGATCAGAGACTTATAGCTCCTCTTCTTGTATGAACTTGTATATAGGTAACAAATTATTTATAGTCATCCTAGCCTACAGACCATATACTAGCTCAAATGGTTCCCTACTAGTAGCCTTCTTAATTGTTATTCTATCTACCCATAGGGATAATCTCAACTTTGTATTCCAGGTTCTCTTGTTCTTTTCTAAGGTTTTCTTTAATATTTTCATAATGATTTTTCTTACTGGATTCTACCTGGCCATTTGCCTAAGAATGATATGGGGATAAATAAGACACTATAATCACATATTCATTGTAAAAGTCTTTGATCTCATCAGATCTGAAACACATGGCATTATCCATGACTAGCTTGGCTGGGAAACCAAATTTGGTTAAAATATTTTCTAATAAAAACTCTGTAACTATCTAACTTGTTTCTTTTTTAGTGGGGATAGCTTCTATCCACTTAGTAAAATAATCAATACCAACTAGTATCCAACTGTGTCCTCCACTAGACTTTTTTGAAAATTCTCCAATAAAGTCAATACCCCACATGGAAAAAGGTGCCTCAGCACTTACAATATTTAACAATAGGGCAGCTGAGAAATTTAACTTGTTTGAGAATATTTGGCAAGGCTCACACTTTCAAACAAATGCATGGGCATCTCTAAAAACAAGGGGCCAATAATACCCTTCCCTTAAAATCTTATGAGCAATAGTTTTTGCAGAAAAATGCCCACCACATATCCCAGCATGCATTTCATTTAATATTTTCTCAGCTTGATCTTTATCTAAAAATAATAGTACCACACCATTTTTATCTTTCCAATATAGGTCTCTTTGAATCAAGGTGTACTTCTGAGCTTGGAGCTTCAGACTCTTCTTTTGATTTTCTGACAAATATTCAGGACACTTGGTATTTTTTAGGTAATACATAATATCAGTATAGAAATGTTGCCTCTCAATACTGGTTACTGTTAAATCTTGTATTACTTCACTATTGACTTGTACCAAGTCCAAATTTTCTTCAGTCATCAATTTTGCTAGACCTTGTCCCTTAACAAATTTTGTAATATGGATTTCTAGATTAAATTCCTAAATACTATTAATCCATTTACACCTCTTAAGTGTTACTTATGACATGGTAAGATTATCTTTCACTACTGAATGAGGAAAATATCCCTACACCTTAGCACAAACCAAAAATGGTCTAAAATATTTTACTGCTTTCACTAAAGCATATGCCTGCTTCTTCGTCATCTCATAATTTAGCTCTACAGCCTTGAGAGATTTACTATAAAAGGCTATTGGATGCTCAAATCCTTCTTCATCCTTTTGTAGTAAAACAACAACAATTGTATGATAAGATGCAAAATCAAATAGAGAAAAGGGCTTACTATAATTAGGTGAATTTAGAATAGAATCCTCTTGCACTACCTTCTTTATTCTTTCAAATGTCATTAGAGCTTCTTCATTCCAACTGAATTTTGCATCTTTTTTCAGCAATTTTATGATAGGTTTGACAATTTCTGTAAAGTTTTCTATAAATATTCTGACAAAATTAATCTTTCCTAAGAAATATTGAACTCCCTTTAGGTTTTTAGGAGCAATGACCTTCTAGATTGATTCTATTCTTTCTAGGTCTATTCTCACTCCATCTTTAGACACTATGAGTCTAAGTAACTCTCCCTCCTATACTGCAAAATGACATTTCTTAGGATTTAATGAAACACCAAATTATAAAGCTTTATTGAAAATTTTACCCAAGTGTTCACAATGATCTTCAACCTTCTTATAGTGTGCAGTTAGATCATATTGATAAATGACCATGAACAAGTCAATAAATTCTTTAAAAGAAAAATCCATGGCCCTTTGAAAATTTTCTCTTTCATTTATCAATCCAAATTGCATTTTGATATAGACATAAGTTCCCCAAGGAGTGGTAAATGTAGTCTTCTACTATTTTGATTCCTTCACTAAAACTTGGTTGTAGCTTGAGAAACCATCCATCATTGACAACAACTCACAACTAGTCACTTTGTGTAACATTGGCTACATGTTGGGTAAATAATAATTATCTTTTAGTGAGGCAATATTTAAATTTCTAAAATCCACACATAATCTGATGTCACCATTCTTTTTTCTTACTGGTACTATGTTTGAAACCCATGTTGAGTGTCTGATAGGCTGAAAAATCCCAACATCTTTTAACTTCATCAATTCTTGCTGCATCTTGGGGATCAGCAAAGGATTAATAGGCCTTAGTTTTTTCCTAAATGGTTTCACCTCTGATTTTAGTGGGATCTCATGTTGGAAAAGGTATTCCCTATAAGATTTTAGGTCCTCATATTACCATGCAAAAACATGCTTATGTTTTCTCAATAGTTTAATCAAACTTGTCCTTATATGGGAATATAAACCTTTTTCAATGTAAACAACTTGAGGATTGGTTTCTTATCCTAGGTTAATTTCCTCCAAGTCCTCAACCTTAGAACTGCTTATTTTTGTTGAGTGATCAATTTCATTACTGAACAATGCTTCAAGTTCAACCAGACCCTTAGGAATCTGATTGGAACTCAATTAGACAACCTCATTTCCTAAGACATAATCTTTACCATTGTTGTTCTCGAGTAAGGTATTGCAATCTATGTATTGATTCTCATAAGGGTCCAAACAACGAACAATCTCATAATATCTTGGTCATCCTGAAAAACTTGCCAGTTGTATATATTATCTAGAACAACTAGTCTTGTCTTTACTTCAAGTATTGATACCCCATGTAAATTCTGATCACTAGTTTTCAGAGCAACATTTGCTAAGAAATCTGCCATTATATTTTTTGACCTTTCTATCCAACTTATATCAAAGACATCATACATTTCAATCTGATCCCAAATAGAATATTTATACATCTTTAATCTACCATTTTTTACTATATATTTGGATATTATTTGGGCTACCACTAATTCAGAATCACCATAAAATTTTAAACATTTTATTCCATGTTTAATGACAATTTCTAGCCCTAAAGATAAAGCCTCATACTCTGCTATATTATTGGTTCATTGAAAGGCTAGAAAAAAATAATATTTGAAATTTCTACCTGATGGAGTTACCAGTAATACACCAGCTCCTGATCCCTCTTTTGAGCAAGCTCCATCAAAATACATTTTCCCTAATCCATCATTTTGTACAGTCTGTTCTTTAACTGAAAGATCTATGTTTCATACTAACTATGATGATCACTTATCTATGCTTTGAAGTTCTCCATATCCACATCAATACAATAGTTAATGTTAGTTTATTCATACCACTCAATCACGTGTGGAGTCCTACCTTCTCTTGCCACTCTAACATTATTCCCATTAATGTTAAAAGTAGTATATGATAAATCACTTTTTATACTACCTCCCATTGAAGTAATCCACTTTATAGATAGTAACATCCCATAATGGAGTGGTATGTCAACAACAAGAACATTCATAGTCAAAATCACATCAGGACACACTACTAATTTATAAGGCATGGCTTCAATAGTAACAATAATAGAGACTTCCCTATAATCCATTATTTGAAATCTCCCATGGGGAGTGTCCACTTATAATCCCATAGACTTCATAGTTTCTACTGGCATGACAGTGCTTGATTCTCCTAAATCAATCATACAATTTTTTAGCATCCTTCCATTAATTTCCAGTGTGAGAAAATATGGATCTACAACTTTAGGAGAAGTAATTGTGTTTAATAAAATTGAAGGAATCTTAGAAATCATTACTTTAGTTTCCGTCCCTTTGTTACTTGGTCTCTTATCAACATTTTTTGGATTTTGAATTTTCATTGTAGGCACACTTTTTAATAGTGACAAAACCTTTTCTTTATATTCCTTGATTCTCATCATCTCTAAAAATGGAACTTATACAGTCATTTGAGACAAATAGTGGCCATGTCTACTGGAGTATATTTTATATCTGAGGACTTTGATTTTTCACCAGTAATATTATTTTCCTCAATCTGTATGTTCAAAGTTGGTTCTTCTTTCTTAGATTTTTTGTTTTCTATCTTAAGAGAAGAAGTACTTGTTTCTTGTACCTTTTCTTTTCCTTCTTGTACAACAATAGGCTCTATGAATTTAGTTATTATCTTGACCTTAGGTTTGTTTGCACTTTCCCCAGGTCCATCTTTATTTTGTATATATTTGGTTTCTTCTTTATTTTCTTTTATAAATACACTAGATGGTTGACTACTAGTACCCCCAACAGTTCTATTCCTTAAATTCTAGTTGCTTCTAGCTTTGTTAACTAGATCTACAGTAATTCTTTATTTTTCTTAATCTGAAGCTTTTCTGACCAATGGAAGGTCTTGATTGTTTTGTGCATAACATCCTATATGGTCATATGTTTCTGCTATCTCACTATCTGATAAAATTTGTTGATGATGAATCTCTACATTTCCTTGTGAACCATATGAATCATGATTTTCAATTTCATTATCTAAGTCTACATCATGACATGAATAGGCATTTGTCATATTATAATCACATTGTTCACTTTCATAATTTCCTTTTTCTTTGTTTTCTTTTAGCTCTAAGGAAACAATGTAGAAATCAAGATTATGTGGGGCTTCACAAGCCTCACACCATAAAACATCATTGCACAAATTGACAACATTTTTATGCAAAGGGTCTGGAGTTCTGTTCTCAAGTTTTTGTTTTTCTAGGTGGAGCAATAGGCTTCCCATCCTTAAATTGAGTTCCATAATGATTATTTTTCATTCTATTCTGAGGATTATAAGTGTTATTAGAAGAAGGACTATTATTTTGAGGAACCCTATACTCTTTATATTTTGGTTCCTTTAGGTTAATCCTACTAAACTGTGCATCATCTCTTCTATTTATTTTACTAGACACCCTTCTATTCATCTCAATATTTACTGTTATCTTGTAAGCATCAGTGAGGGTTCTTGGATTTTTATCCCTAAGAGAATAACCCATTTTATAATCAAAAGCATTTAAATAAGTTGCTAGACATACCTCTTCATCCAGCCTTATTTTTTGAAACAATTTTTGCATTGCTCTTTGGAATCTGGTATTGAACTCGGTGACCTCTTCATTGTAGTTCTTTTTTATTTTATTGAACTCGTTCAGTAAGAACCCCTTATTTTTCTTATCCCCATACAAATCTTTAAATAACTCAATCAATTAATCCATGGAAGCAACATAGCCATTAGAAAGGCTTCTAAACCATTCTCTAGCATCCTCTACTAGAGATTGAACAAAAATCTTCTAAAACACATGTTCATGAGTAATATTTAAATCATCAACAAAATCAATGAATTTTGTTAAGTGCGTTTCACAAGAGATGACATTATTACCTGCAAATTTTGGGAGCTTTTCTCCTAGATCACCCACATCTTTTGGAAATGCATTTGGGTATCTAGGAATGCCAATAAAATTAAATTTCTTGTACCTTTTAGGGTTCAATGGTTTCCATTGAAAATTATTAATCTCTTTGAAAGTACTATCTTTTGTTTTGGTAGATGTTGTGCTCTCAGTTCCAGCATAAGAATATTTGGAAGACTGTTAAAAATCTAATTTCTTTTTCATTTCTATTATTGAAGCTTCCATCTGAGCCTTTTATAGCATCTTTTCCAAGGTTTCTTTTTCTATTCTTAGTCTTTAAATATCAATATCCAATTTGGGCATTTTCTCTATCAAGGCCTTCTGAACCTTAGGCCCTTCAATTTTCTTTTTAGTACCCATTTGTTTACCTTTGTCCTTACCATTTTCTTAACTAGAAGCTCTGTGAGTAGTGGGTATTTCTTGGTTTTTTTGAGACCTCTCATTATTCCTTGTAGTTTTATGTCTTGAGGATATTCTTCTACTTTTGTCAACATCCTTATGTTCATGTTTTTTTTTTGAGTTCTTTTTCCCTCTTTATTTTCTGAATAAGGGTAAGATGTTTCATGATGAGTCTTTCCTCCTCAACATGCTTATGTGAAGGTACCTCAAAATTTATACTTATGGCATATGTTCCTTCTCATTCACTAGAAGTGGAAGTAGCTACGAATGTTTCTAATTTTCTTTCTGATGTTTTTTCATATTCTGAAGTATTGCCTTCATAGTTAAACAGATTACTATCTTACTCTCTCCTAGTCATATTGTCTTGGCTTCATGGAGAAGTTTGATCTATACTGACTTGGTTTCTTTTCTTCCTCCAAGACATCTCCACTCTTGAAGTTGATGGGATTCCTCCATCTAATGTAATTTCTGGATTCCCCTTTATTTTTGACCTAGTATACATTTTGAAAGATGTTTACTTAACTTGTACTGATCTTAGAGATTTAACTTTAGAGTCACCACCCAACAGTTGTTTGGGATAAATGAATACTTACCAAAATGACCTTGACAACTACAACTATAAATATATTGTCTTTGAAACCCTCCAAGATTTTGAATACTTTTACCAAGACTTTAAAATTTCTATTGTTTAAAAGACTTGTCTGTTTCAACCAGATTCTGGGGTACTTCTTAGATATAATTAATTATACCCACTTCCCTAGTAGAGTCACCAATTTGTTAGCGCGACTCAGATAGGAAAACTCCACTATAGTGAAAGTTTTAAACTTTAGAACACCAAAGATTTCTAAATACTTCAACAAGACTTTATAATAGCTATTCCCCAGTAGAGTCCCCAATTTGATAGGGCCACTCAGATGGGAAAAACTCTATCTTTGGTACTTATGAATACTTGTATGAAACCAGACTCTATAATAAATCTTTAATATGATTTATGATCTTTATATCCTGAGCAGAGTTGCTAATTTGTTAGGGTTTTTTCTTGCTAAACCTTCAATAGATGCTTGAATACTTGATTAACTCTATGACTCCCAATATTAGAAAATAATGACTCAAGCAAGAGAAAACTCTAATTGATGAGTGTCTATGATAATATTTGGGAAAAATATTATCACCTCCTTCTTTTTAGCATCCACAACACCCAGGTAGATATTACCTATATAAGATTTCTATCTTTTACTATTAGTACATGTGGATACTAGTTTGATACTTGTTTACTATATTACCTTATAAATTACTTTGCATAAAACTAAGAACAACTTAACATAGAGTTTAACCATGAAAACTATTGAAATGATAACAATAAATAGTAGTGTTTTAAGGACATTCATCCTTCTTCCTTTTATATTTCTTAGAACTTAGGAGGGGAAACCTATTTTAATCCTCTCTTAAATGGATTAGTAGAATGAATTGTATATCTTGATACAATTACATGAATTTATATGTTTTGATTGTAAATGTGAAAGATTTGTGTATTTTAATTATTTGGATGATGATAAACCACTTGATAGATTCTACACCAGTGCCTATCCTTGGGCTATAGAGTCAAAGATGAAAATCCATAGAAAAGTAAATAAAGATACTATATATTTCCTTACAACCTATATGCATCTCAAGCAAGATTCCTTACAAATCACCCTATCACTCCAATATTTTTGTATCAAATCCTAAAATACTGTTATACTCTTTGAAACTACTTACAAAACTTAGTTCTTCCCTTAAAAGAAACTTGTAAGTAATTAGATAGCTACCTTGTAACCAATATGTTTAAAATGACTTATAGATTAAACATAAAAGAGAATACACAATAAGTAAAGAGACTACAACAATATATAAGAGAAGTTGCAATGTATTTTATTTATATTCCTACTTTATACATATAGAGGCTAAAAGCTCAAAAACTCAAACAAAATTCTGTAGTCTAGCTTATAATTATATCTCACCACCTTTAAAAATGTTACAATAATGTCTATTTATAGTTTCAAACCATCTTGGAATCCTTAATATAAGGATGCAACAAGATTCAAATGGTTTAATAAACCTAACCCTAAAACGTAGTCAAAACAAAAAACAAGAATAATCCTGGGGGTGGAAGGACAAAAGTAGAGAAAGAAATCTGATTTTCTTCTTTGTCTTAGTTAACTTTGGTGCCTTTGTCTTATTATGTTCAGGATAGCATCAAATGTTTCAATGAGACCAAGTGACCACCATTATAGGCTAACATAAACTTGTCTTTTGTGATTACTAACCTTCATGTGCTCATAGATTAGGTGCCAGGTGTGCTTCACTCTGCATCCAAGATGTCTAAGTCTATGTCAACAATAGCTTTCTTCTTCTTGGCTTTGTCAATGTGTCCCATGCTGCTACATAATATTCTACAAGCTAATTAAAGCTCTGAATGCTTTCTAGTTTTGGCTTTTGTTTGTTCCATCGAGCATCAGTTATACCTTTGACATCTACTATAAATTTATTGATGTCAGTTTCAGCTTTGAATGCTTCATCCAGAATCTTATTATAGCACTCCATATCTAATTCTACATTGGTAATAAATACCTCTTTACTAGGCAACTTTCTATCAAATTCTCTTTTCCAGGGCTCCAAGGCCTTAATCTGATTGTCTTCTCCCTTGATCAGAGGAATAAATCTATTGAAATCTATTCCAAAAAGGCTCAATCTTACCTCTATCTGATTCAATTTACTTTTGAAGAAAGGTAGAGTCACATTTATCTTTTCTATCTCTTCACCAACCTCATTAACTATCTCTGGAAAATCATTTCTATGTGGTTGTAGTGGTGCCAACCTCTCAAACAGTTGTGTCCTACTAGACCAAGTTGCAAAATAAGGGTTTAATATAGCAATATAATTAATTACCTCAGTATGTAAAGTAGGAATTTTATTATATGCACTAAGAATAAAATCAATCTTATCCTTCAGAATATCAATCCTATGCTTGAAGATGCTCATTAATGCCCCTAAGACTGTTTCATTATGCTCTGTGATCTGTTGCTTTGTTTTAGTGTTATCCCCTATCAATTCTGTTTGAACCTATTCATGAGAAACATCCTTTGATGATACTGGAATGACCTCAGTTTTCTCCATTAGTTGATGAGTCAACTCTCTAATTGTCTTCTCCAAAGAACATATCTTGATATGACACATCTCCCTATCCTTTGCTAGAGCACTAGTCTCTTCTATCAGAGTACTATATCTCTCAGGAATCTGCTCTATTTTTGCCACATTCAATTGATATAAGTGTGATAACACTTATGATATCTCCATATCATTGGTGTTATTAAGAGACCACACCATTTTATTACCTACCATGCTTTCTTTAATATTTATTAAGGCTAGATTTTTAACCTTAGGAGCTAGGCTCGACATAGAAACGGCCTGGGATTTTGGATCATAACCAAATCCCTTTATTAGTTCCCCCACTTGGACTACTGATGATAGTTTGAGATCTAGTTGTCTCCTTATTTGGTCAATAATAAATGTTGAGGCTAAATCCCAGCCCTCAACAAGTATCATACCACTAGCTTTGACCATTTTTCTTGCTTCTTCTGGAGAAATATCCTCTATCTCAGGATCATATTTTTATATAGCCAATAAGGCTTCTACTATTACTGGCTCTCCTACATCTATCTGAATCTGATTCTTAACTTCCTATTGTTTATGCCACCTAAGGAAATATTTAAATTCCTTAGTATTGATGAAATTATCATCATCCAGGAATTGTTGCTGATGAATCATCCTTTCATCATTTTATGCCTAAAGAGGCAATTCAATGTTCTTTTGTTCATCCTGCTATAGTTTCTTTCCTTTTCTAATTTTGTTTCTCAATAAATGATCATATGGCCTCTTGCCAGGAATAAGGGCACTAATTATATCCATTTTCTTCTCTTTTCTCACATAGACAAATTCCTGGGAAGCCTCTCCAATCTCAAACTTTTTATTTTTGAGTGGAGTCTCATTAGTAACCTCTTCTTCTAGGACCTCTATCAAGTCAATAATATTTTTCCCTTCAACTACTTGCTCTCCTGTACGATGAGGTGCTCTGCTCTTAGAGCCTTTTGGCTGTCTCCAAGAGCTTCATTGGATCTCTCTTAGGATCTCTTTCTCTACCCTAACTAGAGGATACTTTAGGTCTATTACAACTCCTAAGGGTCCATTTTAGTGAATAGTTCATCCATTTTTCAATCGAGTTCAAAATCTAGTCTTCTAGGCCTTGTAGCCTTTTTAGGCCTATTAGCCCTCCCAATCAGTGAAAATGTGATTTTCCTCCTAGATTCCCTTAACAACCCTAGAAACAAAGTACATATTACTTTTGGGTTTTTCTTACCCTTAAATCTTTCCTAGGTCTCAAATCTTAGTAGAGTCCATACAATGGATTTCTACCAAACCCCTAAAAATAAGGGTTTCAAAGTCATATAGATTGGTTTGGTAACTTGGTCTTCTTTCCCTAATTATATGGTTTCCTTTGAACCTATCCTTCCATAGGAAGGTCATCTACACATGCCTCTCAACTCCTCTAATCTTTATTTTCTCATACCAATCACTTTACAAACTCCATTGCCACTGTCTTGTTTAGATACCCTAACCAGAATGATCACCACTCGCCTAGGGCCTAAATGTTCTTGAAATTCCCCTACACACACACAATCCAAAATCCATATCTATACAATATATACAAGGTACTAATGGATTCCAAGTGGTCATGGATTTTGAGCCACGGGAACTCTAATGAAAACCATTGTTTACATAATTGGACCAAAACTGGCTAGCGAACTTGCAAAACACAAATAATTTAACAAATCCTAACCAAAACATACAATATACCAAAATAAAACCACAAACATCTTTGAAACTAAATTTTAAACACTATCCAATCATTCATTCGGTCCATTCAATCCAATAAAGTGATGGATGATGGCTCTGTAACCAAATTACACTGTAAAAATTTATCCCTCCTTGTGATCAGTCCGTACAAAATGAAATCTAATTGTCTGATTAGGGTTGGACTCAACTTATATACTCCTATCCCATCTATCTAGACCATTTGGTTGGTATTTGGGCACCTTGATGGCTGATTCCTATAATCTAGGTAATATTGTCATGACAACTTTATAAATTGTCATAACTTTTACAACTTTTGTCAAAATTGCAAATTTTACATTTTGAGTGTCCTAAATGGTTCCAAACTTTACCAATTGACCTCAAATGGATATAAAACAACTAAAAATTATAAATCTTCCAAATTTGGGACTTTGGTCAACTCTTTGACTTTTGAGTTGACTTCTAGGCCTTAGACTCATAAAATCCACTAGACTCAAACAACAAAACCCTAACCTTTCCAAACCTAAACCACACCTCAAACACACACTAGGGACTATATAGTTTAGTCCTTATTCATGGATGATTAACCAAACCAACCTACAAGCCAAAACTAATGAAGATCTTTCAATAGACCTTAAGGGTGCTCCTGAACCATACTCCCCCCCTGCAACAAGCAAGTTAAGGAACTTTTGGTGAAAGGAACTCCTCACTGATTCCTTATTTCTTGAAGTCACTTTCTGCTATTCAAGTAGATTATGACTTTGGTTGTTCCTTCAACTTTACTAGATGCTCGATGTAGATCTTATATCTTATTTTCTTTTTCACCCTTGAATCCAATATCTTCTCAACTTGTAGTTTGTCCTGTTCCAAAGTCTTGAACTCTCCCATGTCCTAATGTACCTTTTTTTGTACTATATCTCATCCATATCATGCCCCTTATACTTGATCAAATCTTTGACATTAAAGATTGGAGAAATTGACATCTTCTTGGGCAACTCCACCTTGTATGCATTAGGTCCTTACTTTGCCAATACCTTACAAGGTCCAATTAGTTTCATCTGTATCATGCTAGGTATCCATTGTTGTAGTCTTTCCTTATTCAAGAACACCATGACTAGTTCACCCACCTCAAAATACAATTCTCTTATCCACTCATCTTTCTTTGCCTTCAATTTTTGATTTGCCTCCATCAAGGTCTTTTGCACTTTCTCATGGACTTCCTTCATTGATTGGGAAAAATCATCAACATGCCCATTGATTCCCTCATATCCTTTGAGGTCTCTGAGTTCCATCACACCCCTTGGATGTGCCCCATACACTATCTCAAATGGGCTCTTCTCTGTAACTCTGTTTGTACTGTCATTGTAGGCAAATTCTACATGTGGGGTAACTTGTCACCAACCTTTTCCAAACTCCTTGGACATACATCTAAGAAATTTCCAAACTACCCTTTTGATTACTTCAGTCTACCCATCTATTTGAGGATGATAGGCAGATCCATGAGATAAGTTTGTACCTAATCTCTTCCATAGGGTCTTCCAAAAGTTACCCATGAACTTCACATCCCTGTCTGGAACAATGCTCATTGGTAGGCCATGAATCCTTACCACTTCTTTGAAAAACAAGAAGGCAATATGGCTGGCATCATGTGTTGTTTTACATGGTATGAAGTGGTTCATTTTACTAAACCTATCTACCACTACAAATACACTGTCTAAACCAGTTGGAGTTCTAGGTAAGCCCACTATGAAGTCCATACTTATGCACTCTAAAGGGCTACTTGGGATGGGTAATGGCTAGTAATGTCCTACATTAGGTGAAGTTCCTTTAGCCTTTTAAAATATACCATACTACTCCACATACCTTCTTACTTCCTTCTGCATCTTTGGCCATTAATGGAATCTCTCTACTAAGTCTAATGTCTTATTCAATCCAAAGTGTCCACTTAGGCTTCCATTATGCTTCTCCTATTTAAGGTTCTCCCTCATTGAGCCTCTTGGGACACATAGTTTCTTGCCTTTGAATAGAAATCCATTTTGTAATGTATACTCTGAAAAATCACTATGAATGTGATTCTCAAGATTCTAAGACACCTTATTTATCTTAGAGAAATCTAAATCTCCCTCATATAGGTCCTTAAAACCTTCAACCCTTGTACTTTGCAACTAAATCTCTTGGATGGTAAGTAGTCTTCTACTAAGGGCATCTGCAACTTTGTTTTGGGACACCTTAAGTATACATTTTGTAATGTATACTCTAAAAAATCACTATGAAAGTGATTCTCAAGATTCTAAGACACCTTATATATCTCAGAGAAATCTAAATCTCCCTCATATAGGTCCTTAAAACCTTCAACCCTTGTACTTTTCAACTAAATCTCTTGGATGGTAAGTAGTCTTCTACCGAGGGCATCTGCAACTTTGTTTTTCACTCCTTTCTTATGTTTGATAATAAAGGTGTAAGATTGTAGGTATTCCATCCACTTGATGTGTTTCAAGCTAAGCTTGTATTGAGTGTTTATGTGACTCACTACTTGGTTGTCTATGAAGACAACAAAATATTTGGGAAAAATATAATGCCTACACTTCTTTATGGTTTGTACAAGAGCATATAGCATCATGTCATAGGAAGAGTACCTAGACATAGCCTCATTTAGTCTTTCACTAAAAAAGGTTCTTGACTTAAGACACCTCCAACCACAATGCTACTTGCATCACACACCACAATGAATGGTTTTTCAAAGCTTGGTAATAGAAATAAAGGCTGAGTAGCCACTTCCTTTTTCAATTTCTCAAATCCATCATTAGATGCATTTCTCCACACAATTTTTTTTTCAATCTTCCTTTTATATTCTCTAGGAATAGAGCACAAATCTCACTAAATCTCCTAATGAACTTCCTATATAATTTGGCTAACCCATTGAAGAACCTGAATTCAAACCCTATCTTAGGAGTAGGCTAGTTCAATATGGCCTCTACCTTCTCCTTATCCATTTTTAAGTCACCCTAGGAAATCACAAAGCCAAGGTAGACTAGTTCTTCTTTCATGAACTCACTCTTCTCAAGGTTTATGGTGAGTTTCTCTTCCTACAACTTCTTTTACAACTTCTTTAACACTAATTCCAAGTGTTTAATGTGATCCTCTTTAGTTTTACTAAAAATTAGGATGTCATCTATATAGAAAACTACAAAAAATCCTATATAGTCCTTCAAGACTTCATTCATCACCCTTATAAAGGTGCTTGGTGTATTGGTAAGCCCAAAGGGCATCACTAACCATTCATACAACCCCTTTGTAGTCTTAAATGCAGACTTCCACTCATCACCCTATTTCATCCTAATTTTATAGTACCCACTCTTCAAATAAATTTTATAGAAGTACTTAGCACCCCCTAAGAAATCCATCAAGTCTTCTATTCTAGGAATTGGAAATCTATACCTGATACTTATCCTATTTATTGCACTAAAATTAGTACACATTCTCCACTTAACTCATTTTGTAGGAGCCAACACCACTGGGAAAACACATGGACTAATGCTCTTCCTTATCAACCATTGGTCCAAAATCTCTTGGACTTGTTTGGCTATCTCCTTGTTTTTCTCTAGTGTCATCTTGTATGCAACCTTGTTTGGCAAAGATGCTCCTTGGATGAAGTCAATTTGATGAATTATCTCCCTCTTTTGTTGAAGGATGGCTGGTGTACCCTCAAAAATTATGTCCTTGAACTGGTCTACCATTTCTCTTACCTCCAGTGGTATAGGTGCCATCTCATGAGACTCCTCCTCCTTTGGTTTTAGCAAGATTGCATAACCAACTTATTCTTTCTTCATATCCCTTAGAAATTCTTTTCCACTCAATAACATGGCACTAAATTCTTCCTTCTCCATTGTATTCTCTTCTAGTATGTATTGTATTTTGTAAGTGACCCAATTTTTCTTGGAGGTGTACTTATTGTCTTTCCCATTATGGGCTACATCTTTGTCATACGGCCATGGTCTGCCAAGCAATAGATGGAAAGAATCCATTGAAAAAAAATGACATAATATATTTTCATAATACTTTCCAATAGTGAATTTCACCCACACTTGCTCATTGACTAAGATATTCTGGCCCTTATTCAACCATGTGAATTTTTAAGGACATTCATGTGGAATTTTAGTGAGCTTTAACTTCTCTACTTCCTCCTCTGATATAACATTGTCTGTAGATCTAGAATCAATGATCACCTTACTTAATTTTCCCATTATCTTGTACTTGACCTTGAAAAGAGCCCTTCTTTGCTGGAAGTGGGTTCTTTAATTAGTGTTCTCCAAAGCATTAGGCTTTAACCTTTCTCTGAATCCAAATTGGCCTGTACATGCTTGGTGTTGTCCTCATCTTGGACATAGTTGATCATCTTCTCTCCTTGTGAGGATGTTGGCTTTTAAGGACACCTATATGCAGGGTGCCCCAGCTATTCACAATTATAACATTTCATGGTAGAGAAATGATATCCCCTTCCAAAACCTCTTGTCCTTCCTCTACCAGTGTTATAAGAACCTCTCTCTATTACTGAATCCACTTCTATTGTTTGACTCCTACCCTTGATCTACATATCTGGAGTCACCTTGACCCCTATTGTCATTGCCTCTACCACTTGAACCTCTTTTATGGCCACCTCAATTGTCTCTACCCTTTCCTCTACCTATGGAGCTTGAATCTTGTCTTTTCTTTAGTTTTTCTTCCACATTCAAAGCCATTTGAAAATAACTATGGATGGAAGTTAGGGTAAAGAGACAAACCTCATCTTGAATGTTCCACCTTAATCCATTAAGGTATCTTTCCACTTTAATACTCTTTGTCTCTTGAATTCCTCATCTAAGATAAATTTTTTGGAATTCTTTGGTATAGGTTGACACATCTAGGTCTTTTTGCCTAATATTTTCCTCTTCTTATGTAGTTGGATATCGTAATCCTATGGAAGATAATACTCCTTCACTTTTCCCATCATTTTCTTCCAATTTGTTATTGGCTTCTTGCCCTCTTTATCTCTTTCTTCATTTAAGAACTTCCACCATGTAAGTCCTTTCCCTCTTAGCCTTGACTTGGCTATCTTCACCTTTTGGGATTCTGTAATCCCATAACACTCGAAGTGATTCTCCATTCCTTTGAGCTATTCCATAACCACTTAAGCATCCATCATGCCAGAGAATATTGGGATGCCTTCTAGAGCCTTTCCACTCAATGCCCTAAGTGCTTTGAGGAATGGTTCCTCAGGTAGAAGAGGATCAGCTTTTGGTTCTATTTCCTCTTCCATTGGTTTCTTTCCCTTATTTATCCCTTCATGCTTTTCTTCTCTCAATGTACTAGCAATTTCAACCACTTTTTCCATTTTGATCTTCATTTCCTCCATTGCTTCTTTAAGAATTCTATTTTTGATTGTTTGCTTTGAAAAATCTTTCACCAACTCTGCATTGGTCACCATTATGGACTCACCTACGGAATCACTCCAATCTGACATACACCAATTCAATCACCCAAGCCTTTGAATGGCTCTGATACCAATTTGATGAGGAGATCCTCTCTTAGATCCTTTTGTCTCTCTCAAAGACCTTCACTGGGTCTCTCTTAGGGTCTCTTTATCTACCCTAACTAGAGGATTCTTTCCTAATCCTCTAACTCCATAGGAACTACTCACCGTTTTCAATCTCAAATCCTTTCACTCTTCCTTAGGTTTCTTACAACCATGGCTTCACAAGCCTCCAACCACTCCAATGATGTCAACTACCTAAGGTGAATTTTCCAACACTCTTTAGGTCTATTAAAACTCCTATGGATCCATTTTAGTGAACCCTTATCCATTTTTCAATTGAGTTCAAAATCTAGTCTTCTAGGCATTGTAGCCTTTTTAGGCCTATTAGCCCTCCTAATCACTGAAAATGAGATTTTCCTCCAAGATTCCCTTAAAAAACCTAGAAAAAAGTGCATATTCTTTGTGGATTTTTGTTACCCTTCAAGAGTTCCTAGTTCTCAAATCTTAGTAGAGTCCATATAATGGATTTCTATCAAACCCCTAAAAATAAGGGTTTGAAAGCCATGTAGACTAGTTTGGTAACTTGGTCTTCTTTCCCAAATCAGATGGTCTCCTTTGAACCTCTCCTTCCATATGAATTTTTACACCACATTCCTCTCCACTCCTCTAATCTTGATTGGCTCATACCAATCACTCTATAAACTTCATTACCACTATCTTGTTGAGATACCCTAACCAGAATGCTCACCACTCACCTAGGGTGTGAATGTTCTTGAACTTCCCCTACACACACATACTCCAAAAGACATATCTATATAGTATATACAAGGTCCTAATGGATTCCAAGTGGTCATGGAAATTGAGGCACAAGAACTCCAAAGAAACCCATTATTTACATAACTGGACCAAAACTGGCCAGTGAACTTGGAAAACACAAATAATTTAACAAATCATAACCAGAAGGGTAAAAGTACGAAGCTGTGTCACACTTGAGGACCATTTACACATTTTTAGCCAAAATTGTTTCAACCAGAATTATTTCGGCCGAAACATTTTTGGCCGAACATACATGGCACAAACGTGGTGTCGATGTGGCAAATCAGTTCTGGCCGAAACATGTTCGGCCATACCATTTTCGGCCAAATTTTCATGAGTAAATATAAGCCAACTATGTTCTATCGATGAAGAATTGGCTTATATTTATATGGGGGGGTTCAGCCGAACCTGGTTCGGCTGAACCAGGTCGAGCCGAACCAGTTCCGGCCAAAACTATCTGTGTGGCATCCTATGTGGCAGCCAAATAGGCAAAAATTTAAAAATTATAGAACTTCTCACTTTGACAACTAATATCTTCATCAAAAATCAACCATTTTAAAAATCTAAATATACCCTTTTGTAGAGCTCGGAGTCTAGATTATGGTAATATAAATTTTATTGTGTTTTGATTATATATAATATATTATAATTTGAAAAAACTCCAAGTAGGTATTTTAACATTGAAGAACATGCTTGTTCGAAAAAATAAAAAAATAGCAAATCATGTCAAAAAATTTTAGAACTTATATGTAACACTAGAGGAGAGAGTTCTCTTCAAGAATATGTAATTTTTTTTGTATTTGGTTTAGATTTGCTAGGCTAAATGTGGAGGGAGAAAAAAACTATTAATTTTGGGTAACTTCGACTTTGAATAGTCATAACAGACAAAATATATACCAAAAACCAATCTTTCTTTTTTTATGCACTAGCTATACATGTCATCTAAAACATATTCTGAAATCAGAGGAAGAAAAGATTATTCGCATATATTTAGTTGGAGGGAACTAGACCCTACATTTTCAGCATTTTTTGCGCAATTAAAAAATGGACTTCAAAAATTAAAAAACTAGGTCAATAATTATTCAAAAAAAATTTTAAAAATTATAGGCATAAACTAAATCCAATTTTACACATTTCATTAGTTTACATCATTTTTAAATTCTAAACACAAATGCCACTTTTATGTCATTAAAGTTTAACAGTTTTGCATGTCATGGTCCTCTTCCTTTGTAAAAGTGTAACACAGGTGTGTACTTTTACCTAGAACTTACAATATACCAAACTAAGACCACAAAAAGCTTGGAAACTACATTTAAAACACTATCTAATCAGTCATTTATTCCATTCAATCCAATAAAGTGATGGATGATGGCTCTGTCACCAAATTACACTGCAAAACTGATCCCTCCTTGTGATCAGTCCTTATGAAATTAAATCTAACTATCAGATTGGGGTTGGATTCACCCTACATACTCGTATACTATCTGTCTAGACCATTTGGTTGAGATTTGGGCACCTTAATGGCCGATTCCTGTAATCTAGGAAATGTTTTCATGACAACTTTGACAACTTTTGTCAAAATTGGAAATTTTACATTTTGAGTGTCCTAATTGGTTGGAAACTTTACCAATTGACCTCAAATGGCTATAAAATAGCTAACCATTATAAATCTTCCGAATTTGGGACTTTGGTCAACTATTTGACTTTTGAGTTGACTGATAGGCCTTAGACTCCTAGAATCCACTAGAGTCAAACAACACAACCCTAACCTTTCCAAACCTAAACCACACCTCAAACACACACTAGGGACTTTATAGTTTAGTCCTTATTCATGGATGGTTGTCCAAACCAACCTAAAATCCAAAACTAATCAAGATCTTCCAATACACCTTAAGGGTGCTCCTACACCACTATAGCTATTTGATAATCTGGATAAGAAGTGAGTGAAGGATAGCCCTCATCACTCTCATCATCATATTCTAACTCAGAGTGCTCTAGCTCACCTTTCTCAGGGACTACAAGTGCTTCCTCCAATTGGTTGCATAAGAAAGTATGAGCTTTAATCATTTCATCTATTCTTTGCAAATATGGTACATCAGGAAAGAAACCCCCAAATGATAATCCTTTTCTTTTTACCTGTCTTTCAAGGTCCATTAGTTACTTGACTTTATTTTCTCTTGAGATCACCTCCTCATCATCAAGGATATTCCTTATAGTATCTTCCTCTATGCATTCCTCATTTTCATAGGTGTAAGGAATAGCGGGGGTTAGGAGTTTCTTGGCACTTGCAATGAATGCCTCTGTATCAACATATCTATATAATGTTGCACCCATCTTATAATGGCTTAGCTAGCTGTCTATTAAATATATGGCCCTCTTTCCAATAGTAAATTGATAAACCTTGAACTGGCTAGGAGTGAACATTCCTTTCCTGAGAGGAGCAAGATGCTCAATAGCTGTCAACATAAGTTTCGAGGTAAACTCCATAGCTGCAATTATAGTAGGGACATGGAATGGGAGTACATGTGGTGGATGTGTACATCCATACACTCAAATTATAGTAAAATTTTTCTCCAAGAAAAAGTCACCCCAGTTGTGATCTCCAGGCCACTTGTCCACATAATCACATGACCTTAGTAATTGGAGTAATTTTGTTGGCAATCTGGTCTTGTTTACCCCCAACCACTGCAATAGTGGATAAACTATTAATTCTCAAATGCACAAAAATTACAGTCCCTAGCAGTATATTTCCAAACTTTTATCCAAAATTAGAAATAGTTGGGCTGACCCTGGTGCATTGTTTGTGGCCTCAAATTCTCTAAATTCATCATAGGGTAGTTGTAATACATGATTAGATGCATTAAAATGGAATAGTGTATGAATTTGGCCTCCTTCTCCTTTCTCTTTATAGCCATAAACCCTTCATGCATCTTATTAATTATATACTAGATATAATAATATGTTGTGCTAATATGGATATCTTGCAGATCTAGGGTTATCATTAGAATATCTAAAGTATTTCCCTCTAAACCTTCATCCCTTCCCTATACTCTACAAAGTACAAAGGCAATATAATTGATATAGTGGTTTAAATTCTTATAAGAATAAGGAGATAGTTTGGGCAATGGGGAAATTCAGTTCTTAGTCTGCCTAGGAACATGTCTCTATACTAGGCCTTTAACTAACCCAGCCTGCTTCTCATATCTAGCCTCTTGTTTCTTTAAATATATTTTTATTTTCCATTGGTTAGTAAAGATTGAAAGCTTTCATAAATGAATTTCTATACAATGCTAACAATAATGTACCATCACTTTTCTTGATGGTCTAAGAAAGCTCATCATAATTGTTGGCTAAGGCTAGTACCAGGTCAACATCTACAAATACATCTCGTACAATAAACCTAGCTAACCCACATGTCCAATTGTTTTGAATAGGCACAAATTCATCAAAATTACTATAAAAATAGTTAAATAGGGAGTAACATGATGAACCTGGAGTTTTAGCATCTCAGATGTATGCTAGGTCATCAACCAACATGTTATATTTTAACTTCTTGTTTTGTGATGATCTTGGGAGAAATTACAGAAACTCATCTAAAAAATTCCTCTTTTCCTTTGCATCATTGTCTACATCATCACTCCTACAACTAGTGGAGGCCACACTCATTGCTCAACTCATTTTGACTGTTTGTTCTGTTCTCACTTTTTTTTTACTGAAATTGAAACAAATCTAACATAGAAACTGTTACCCTAAACTAGAATGCACAAAAATTATTTAGGAGCTCTGGAAAACAAACCAATTACCTTGAAATTTGTAAGAAACCTTTCTCAATTCACTCTTCAAAGTTAACAATTATCCTTTTTTCTCAGACACAGAAAACATAGAAAATTCTTTGCTCTAAAATTTTGAATGCAAGGTAAGTGAAAGTAAAGCAATGATATAATATATTTAGGGTAAAAATGATCAAGGTACGCAGCTCATTATTGAAAAATCCATCACTTCTACCTTCAATTTTACATACTACGCCATTAATACTATTTCCTAGCCGTAGCCTCTTATCATGAAAGGCAATCAAATTTGAATGAGTGACAAATTCATGAAAATCATTTTTAAATTTGAACATAGGTTGAAATTGACATGATTGGCTCTTTTAGGACATCTTAGCAACCTTTTCCACTTTGTCATTACTTCTCTACATTCTGATTGGCCTGTGACTTTTCAACTCTTACGTGTCTTCTACTATTTTAAATTTTCTTCACTTTATTCTTCATTTTTCTCATCTAGCGACATCACTACTGTGCTTTGTTTCCATGTCGCCTAATGTATCTCTTAACTATGATTTCCATTAGAGAACTAGTGACAAAATGTATTACTTTACTTCAGTTTTACCTTAGTTAACTTCTGGCAATCACGGGACTGAAGGAATCCAAGTCACTGAAAGAAATCGTTAACTTTGAGTTTATCTTGGGATATCCTGACCACCGTAGATATCTTTTCAATCAGAAACTTATCTCTAAGTCCTAGAATCACTTTAATCCTTTATGAGACTTTAGCACTTAAGCCTATGTCGCTTAATCACTAGATAATTATCACTTAACCATTTTTAATTTGAGATTTAGCAACAAGAAAATAATACCTTTACTTTATCAACTTAATTCATTCTGGATACTCCGCAACTAAAGCTTTGTCTCAATATTGCAAGAAAACTTTCACTTTATGAAAATCGTTAAGAGACTCAGTGATTACCCTTGATCTTCATTTAATCTGCACGAGACAACTGATATTAAGTCTCTAAATATTTTATATAAAAAAAACCTAGATCATTTGGAGACTTGGTAACAAACACCTTTAATCTCTTAATTACCAGTTAACATTTTTCATTTAGAGACCACACGACTTATGTTTTAGATTTATATATTCTGAATATGTGTCCCTTTATCACTGTCTATCTCCTTATTGTTGAACAACTATTGACTTGTCAAAACTAATCAGTGACTTAACAACCAGCGTAGATTTTCTTTTAATCTCGTGGTTGTCTGCAAGTCTCTTAAACTTTTCCTTAACTTACTTTGTATCCCGAGACTTGGAGACTACTTTATCTTTCATCATTAACTCTAATTTAATCTAGAGACTCTGTGACCAAAGGAAATCAAAGTCACTAGACATTTTACGAATTGCAATATTTATTCTTAGACATTCTAACCACTGTAGGATCTTTCACCAAATGGATGGTTGTTTCTTAATCTCCTAACCAATTTGGCATATTCCTTTTCATTTGGAGATAACATGACCAATGCTTTTCGTTGAGTTTCTAAACAAAATGGAATATTATTTTAACATTGAGAGACTAGGTGCATGACGTAAAAAGCACATGACTCATTTTATAACTTAAGTCCCAAAAAAGGTAACTTTAAAATAGAAGCTTGATTGGGAAATTAGGGCTTTTTCACATATTTGAACTTTATAAGAATTGAGGCTTAGGGTTTTTTCAACTTTGGACAAGGTATGACCTAGAACATGGGATTTTTCGACATTCTTACTGGTTCTGAGGCTTAGAGACCATTACTTGCATGGAAATACTTTGATAATAATAGGAAAATTTTGACATTTAAACGCTCTTA
Source organism: Thuja plicata (assembly GCA_018584345.1). Classification (NCBI taxonomy): domain Eukaryota; kingdom Viridiplantae; phylum Streptophyta; class Pinopsida; order Cupressales; family Cupressaceae; genus Thuja; species Thuja plicata. The sequence continues at coordinate 1,040,463 of MU225442.1, forward strand.
CTGATAGGGAACTCAAAAAATTTGTAGGCCAGACTACAAATTTGAAATACAACCAACACATTCATCTCCCTCATTGACCCTAACATGATGATAACCACTATTTAGGTCAATCTTTGTAAATTACTTTTTTTCCTCCTAAACAATCCATTAGGTCTTCTATGCTATGAATAGGAACCCTATACCTAATGGTGATTCAGTTAATGGCTCTAGAATCAGTGCATAGCCTCCAAGTTCCTCCCTTTTTTAGTGCTAGGACAATGGGTATGACACATGGGCTTATACTTTTTTCTAATGAGGCCTTAGTTAACGAGCTCTTGGATTTGTTTATAAATTTCCTCATGTTTTTTAGGGGTCATTTTATAAGTAGCCTTGTTAGGAAGGGTAGATCCTAGGATAAAGTTAATTTGGTGACTAATGTCTCTCTTAGGGGTAGGATTTTTGGTTGTCCATCACTGAAAAATACTTTTTACTCCTTAAGAAACTCTTGTACTTCTTTAACAATCTTTGTCTTCTTGATTGTATTTTGTGCTTCTTCTTTATTTGGCTTCAAAACCAAAGTATATGATACTCCATCTCCTTCTTATAGATCTTATAGGAACCACTTCTCACTAACAAATAGAACATTAGGGCCTAAGGATTTCATTTATCCTTCTTCCAACACTGACTATATTTTGAAAGTCATGCCATCTTTCTTGAATGAATATGAATTCTTTGCTCCATCATGCATGGCTTGTTTATCAAATTTCTATGGCCTTCCTAGTAAAAGGTGAGATGCATATATGGGTATGATGTAACACAATTCCTTATCATTATATCTTCCAATTGATAATTCCACCCACACTTGTTCATTCACAAGGACATGTTGTCCTTTGTTCATCTAAGTAACCTTGTAGGAATTACTATGTGTAATTCTCTTCATCTTCATTTTATTAACTGCCTCCTTTGAGATAATGTTGTCAGTAGACCCTAAGTCTATGATGAATCTACATACTTTACTTATTATTTTTCACTTCACTCTGAATAGTTCTCTTCTCTGGCTTGGATCATCTCTTACTGGTTCTTTTATTAGTGCTCTCCTGATCATCATATTTTTTTCTTCCTTTGATTCTAAGGGTACTTAAGGGTGTTTACTTCCACCACTAGACTCCTCTTGCACAAAGTATACTCTCTTGTCACTTCCTTTAGAAGTAGAGCCTTTCTTTGGACACCTATAGATAGGATGTCCCATTTTATTACAGTGATAGAATTTCATAGTTGCAAAATAGGAATCTCTTCCTTACGTATTGCGTCTTCCTCTACAATTACTATTAGAGCCTCTTCCTCTATTGAATTTTCCTCTGCTTGAACTTCCCTCTTGTTGTTCAGTAAGCTTGGTATCTCATTGAGTCATGGATTGTGAACTTCTACTAGCATATCAAATCCTTTGGCCTCTTCCATCTCTTCCTCTACCTCTGCCTCTTGTATTGCTTGAATCTTGTTTCTTTCCCAATTTCTCTTCCACCTTCACCACAAGTTTGTGGCATTTCTGATTAGTGGTAGGAGTAAGTAAACTCAACTCATCTTGGATAGTCCATTTTAGACCATTAAGGTATCTATCTACCTCGACACTTTCCTCTTCTACAATTCTTGATCTCATGCATAGCATTTGAAACTCTTTAGTGTAAGAGTTAACATCCAAGTCTTTTTGTCTAAGAATTTGTCTCCATTTATGTAACTGAATTTCATAGTCTTCAGGTACATAGGCTTCTCTGATTTTGGTAACGATAGCTTTCCAAGTGGCTATGGGTTTCTTTCCTTCTTTATCCCTCTCATATTGGATAAATTTACACCAAGTGAGTGCAGCCCATCTAAGTCTATGATGAAGGGTGCTCCCCTTAATACCATTTTGGTACTCCCAAATTTGGAACAAATTTGGAGTGACCATGTTGAAATTTTCAGTCAAGCAAGTTAAGTACCCTTGAAAAATTTGTGTATGAAGGCTCAGTTAGAGTGCTTGAAAAAGGTGCCCGGATGATTTTCATGAGATATAAATTTGGAAGAGGATTTAATTCCTTTTATTTGATGTATGCAGTGGGTCCCAACTCTCGAGTTTCAATTCTGACATGTTTAGGGAGCAGTCATTTTGAGGGGGTCACCTAATTTTGCATTTTGCTAAAGTTATCAATTTGCTGTCCGGAGCCCACTTTGCCTCTAAGTATCTTACACCCTATTGAGTTTCATAGTTCACCACTTTGGGAATGTGTTCCATGTATATTAGATAGCTTATGTTTTAAACCTTAGGTCATTCTGAATCCGTTTGATAAGTTTTCATACTTCCCAAAGTTGGTTGTTCATGAACTGTCTGCATTTTTGTCCTACCTAGAAATCTGAGTAGCCCATTTTGACACGTTATAACTTTTGACCAATTCACCCAATTGAGATAATTCCTTTTGTACTGTGTTCCATTGGTCACACACTCCATATTTTCCAGTCTATGGATCTTATTGAAATCAGATGACAAGTTTTCAAGAACCGTTCTGATAGTGATTAATTCTGATTTCCTGTGTTTTCAAGTACAGAATTGGTAAGTGACCTACTTTGAGGTCTTGAAAGTCTGTACCCGGGCGAACATTTTGGATAATTGATTCATCCTCCATATTCTAGACATAGGAGTGTACCTACCTAAAAATTTATAGACTCCTACCAATCCGTTTGACCAAGTTTCCAGGCTCACTCCATTTGCAATTTTCACAAAGTGCATTCAGTTCTACAAAGTGTGTTTTCTTGAAAATCCAAATGCCCTACTTTGCCAGTGAATAACTTTTGGCCGATTGATTCTTTTGATGAATTTATTTTTGCATTGTCTTACAAAGCTAACATACTACTTCCAGTTCAGATTTGAGCCCCCTATTAATCCATTTGTCAGCGTTTTAAAATCAATTACGGCGATTAAAAATCATTTTTTGACAGTATGTTTGCAGGAATAGAATAAAAATGGCATTTTTAAAGGTTAATATCTTTCAACTCGGGTACAGTCACGAGATGCCATTTTTGGGAATGATAGTTTATAGATCAGAGAATGTGCATATTAGAGGGCAAGGTTTGATCAAATCATTATGTCAGTTTTCAATGACAGTTTCGAAGGCTAGTTGTCGTAGTTGTGATCAAACTGCAGAAGTGTCGAAATGATTATAAATGTCACCGGTTTGTACTTAATGCTCAAAATTTAAAATATGGAATTGTAGGTAAGAGGCATTAGCTACAAGAGTGTTTTCAAGTGATGCAAAATGACAATCCATTATTATATGATGCTAGTGCTGATTATTAATGATTTTGGAAACTTTTAAAGTCATTGCTTATGTTAATTAAACATCGGGGACTCCAAAGCTTGGGAATGAAAGTTAGTCTATGGATTGTATTCGTATCCAAATTGAAATATATACTAATAGAACAAGTGCAGAGGTAATGTTCTTTTTCAAAGGGATTGCATGCATATTGAAATGCAAAAATACAAAATTAGACACTTTGATTACGCAAGCATCTGTGTAGCATTTGCAGACAGTAATTCATGTTATATGATGAATGAAAGTTTTTCTATGTGAAGTTCCAGGCTTGTAAAATTAGCAGCTTGCGCTAATTAAAAAGAACCCAGACATAGTGTTGAAATCTACAAACAATTCAAAGGAGGATTTCACGCCATTGTGGGAAGGCATTATGAATAGAATACAGTGCAAGTAATGAATGATGAGTGCCACGCTTTGGGGGGGAGTTTTCATTGTTTTCAAACATTATAAATTGCAATTTCATTTTAAACTCAAAACCTCTGCATCTACAGTCTGCGCAATATATTGGGGATGATGAAGGAGTCAAAACATTCATTTCCAATGCCATGTATATCCAAAGAGGAGATTGCTAAGAGGATTCTGCCCAATGTATGGGAGCAGCAAGAGGAAAATGTGCAGACAGGGAGTTTGTTCATAAAGTTTTTTTAAACTTTAAAATGATAAGTTTTATTACAATGTATGCTATGTTGAATTGGGAAGTTTTCACAAATAGAGGAAGGGATTTTTTTTTGAAAGTCTTGTCTTTATGAAGGTGACTACTGAGAAATCTAGACCCCTACATAAGGCATTGGAGGTGTTTGCTGTGGGAAATACATTGCAAATATTAAGTGCACAAACAATTTAAAACACAAACATTGCAAAATCCAGATCACTAGCAGACTGCGATAGAAATGAAGGAATGGTTTATTGTTTTGAAGAGTTTTTAAAGTGTATTTTGCTGATGTTCATCCATAGCTAGCTACAATAAGCATTGGGGGGGAATGTTTTGGTTATTTTGTTTCAAAATTATGCAAAGTTGGAACTATCTTTAGGCTGTGATAGCAGAGGGAGGTTTTTTAACAGTTTTGAAGTGGAAATCTGCAAATGTTAATCCATGAGAAGTGGCGCCCAGCCATCTGGAACAAGTTTATGAGGTTCATTTGCAGAGATTCAACACCATTAGTGAGAAGTTTTGATGCAAAGCCCAGGAAAATTGAAAAAACTGTGTATTTGTTTTATCCCACATGGTCTCTGCAAAGGACATTTTTGATCTTTACATACAAAAGCACTAACATCCAAGGTAAATGAGAAGCCCAGAGGCTCTTGGCAGGCCTTTGAGGGCTGGGGGTCAAATTGCATAGGCCATACACAGTGTTCTAGTGCAAAATTTGAAAATGGCTTTAAAATGTGAAAACATATATCCCACATTGCTCCCACAGAGGAAAAATGAAATGTTTATAAGAAAAGATAAGAACATACAAGTTTGAAGTTGAAGAGGAGGCTATCCATGCACGCGCCCTCATCTGACTGCCTCGGTTTCCATGCCCAAAAACATAGAAGATCAAATTTTGATGAAAATGAACGAAGTCGTTGGTCACAATGTCGCCAAATGTGCATGGTCGCCCAGTCGCCAAATGCCCCAGTCGCCCAGTCGAGAGTGAAGATGCAGTTAACCACCGAAGTTCAGAAACCTGGTGACTGACCGCTAGCGGTCAGTTGCGCAGTCACCAGACAGTTTGAGGATAACTGCCAGAGTTCCAAGACTTGGCGACTAACCGCTAGTGGTTAGTCACGAAGTAGCTAGAGGAGAAAGATAGCTGTCGCGACATGGAAATGAATGCTGGTCGCTAGGTTGCCCAGAAATGGTGGATGAGTTAAAATTTGCTCGCGACTATGATTTCAAGGTTGTCGTATGGTCACTGAATCAAAGTAAGGTTAAAAAGGTGATTTAAGACCAGTTTACAACAGCCAGTAGGAGCATGCCACTTGTCAAAATATGGCAATTTCTGGGCAGTGTATGCATAAATCTTAGATTTTCAGAGACTTTAAAATGTGCACAGGTTGATTTTCAAAGGGAATTTAATAGTTTTGTTGCAAATCTTATATTTTATTCCCAGAGATTTTCTCAGACACTGGAAATCGGATTTTGACATATTAAAAGATCAGATTTGGGGCGAGAAAAGAATGATTAAATTTGCATAACTGGAAACAAATATGTTTATTTGTTTTTAAAGACTTGATAGATGAGTGAATGGGGAGATATTTATCAGAGGATAAATCCGATTTGCACAGAGGAAAATAAGACAAATGTTTATATATTTTAAATTGCACAAGTCAAATTTGAAAGAGCTTTCCAGAGGATTTTTGAAATAAGATTTTCAAAGGGAAAATGTGACAGATTTCAAAGATATTTTTTAACAGATGAAATCAGATTTGATGAACTTTTCAATGGGAGAAATGAAGGAGATTTACAAAGAGATATATCAGATATTTTCTCAGACAAGTGGAGTTGAAAAGTGATTAATTCAATCAGATATTTTGAGAAGGAATGAGTAAGAATCAGACTTAAGAGAAAGATAGGTGTTCGCCAGGCATAGGATTAGGGTTTCTCCTTCTTCTATATCTTTCTCTCTTTTCTCAGTTGTAAGGGTTCCTTTCCTCTGCTCTGTTCTGGTTTTTTCCTACAGATGCCCAGAGCAGGTCCCTGTTGGTCTTGTGGAAATTTTATTGTAAGTTATGTTTTTATTTCTTCATATATTCATCAAAGCTTATTGTCTGGATGTGTTGAAGCAAAATACAGTAATAGAATACAGTGTGGTTCTCCCTCTTTCATATTATCTTGTCTCTTTGCATTCTGTTTGTGCTCTAGTGTGTTTCACCTGTAAGGCATTTGAAATACACCAGCTACAAGGTAGTTTGTCTAATTATTTATGAGTTCCTTTCAAGGAGAGGACTAAGTTTCATAGATGATTTCAGAGAGCAAAACATGGTGATAAGGATTTGATGCAGATGTATGTATATGAGAGGATAGTTTGTAAGGTACTCTATCTCAGTTGCATGTAGTTTGTAAGGCACTCTATAGTATCTCTATTATTTTATCTCTATGGATTCATGTTTTCATTGACTCTTTGCCCAAGGGATAGGCACTGGTTTAGAGTATAGTTTGCAGTCTATTCCTCATCCATTATCAGAAATCATTTCAATTAAAAATAATTTTGTTACTGAGAACAAATGAGCTGACCTCATAAGGATTTGTATTAGTAGGATACTATTCAGTTTTTTAATCCCTTCAAGAGTGGATCATTAGGTTATCCCTCCTATAATAAAAGGAAGAAGGATGAAAATCCTTATATCACTAGTTTTTGCTATATTTAACACCATAAGTTTGTATGGTTAAATCTTGCAACTGGTTATGCTTGGTCACTTGCAAGGTGATTTATTAGTTGGTTTAACAAAGATACATAGAAAATCAGTGTCCACATTAATATATACTATGTAAACAGCAATCATAAAAGGTAAAACCTGCCTGAGTATATGTGGAGCTCAAAAATAAAGAAGGACCTTATCCAGTCCTTAGCAATTAGGCTTTTCTTGTCTCTAAATCAGTATTAGAAGGCATGGTGTTCAAGTAGTCATTTCAAGAACTGTGATTCATACAAGAAAAATCCCTAACATACCACAAACACATAACAGAAATAGAGAAGCAACAACAATTTGCAAGAACAGAAAATGGGCTTCTTATTATCTCCACAAATGTGGAATTACAAAATTTCAGAATTACAATACGCAAAGCCACATGGGAATTCCCATTACAATATTCTGTAGGACAAAGCCTCAAATTATTATCCAGATCTACCCAGAACTTCCCTAGACAACCCTACGGGCCTTCTTTATATAGGCGATTTCCACCGCTCGAGAAGGTTCTAGAAATTTAGCCCATAGGGCTGACCAAACATAGAGTTATTTTATTTTACAATTTATTACATCATAGTCAGCTCAAAATAAATTTTAAAACCCAAATAGAAATTTTGAAGAAAAATTATTTTCTATCATTTCAGGTGACCCAACTTTCGAAGACCATAAGTTATTGCCAGTTGACCTAATTGACTATTATGACCCCAATCTGGAAATGCCACAAAGTTCTCTACAGGCTTGAGTATTGAAAGAACCTATCACCCAAATTTTTTACCTCATTCAGGGCCTCTAAAGCCTTCAAAACTGAGTTCAAAGTTTCTGTACCCTACTGCCAATACCAAAAATCTTTAATATCTTCAAAACTAGACCTGATCTAGCCATGAAACTTTACTGGTAGGCTAATAAGACTGAGATGAACCTCCACATGTGAAATCAAAACAATCTGAGATTGTATGACCAACTTACTAAAAATAGCAAGTTTCCATAAATAGCAGCTCTACACAAGGTAGACCTTATTGAAAAGCAAACATAAAATATTTTTGGGTGATGCAAGATTGCCCTTACACCCAGGATGCTCCTGCATCAGACACCTGGGGTAATTTGAGAAGTGACCCTATCACGACTCTGGTGTGTAGAGGAAAACTAAGATAGTTAACCTCCTCCCTTGTCATCCATGACGAATCATCAACACGTCATCCTTTCCACTTGACCAGATATTCTTCATATGTCTTGTTCCTTGTGCTTCTACCAACATGACTGTCCAGTATTTCTTCAATCTCCTTGGTATCTGAACTACTTGCTGGAATACTCCACTGTTCCGTTGTGATCTCATCTTCAACACCTCCTTCATGATACTCTGTCAAATCTAAAATGTTAAATATTGGTGAAATATTCATCTCACTAGGCAATTCTACCTCATATGCATTTTTTGAATCATGCTTCCTCAATATCTTACATGGTCCAAACTTCTTCATTTTCATCTTGTTATACATACCAACTAGAAACTTCTCCTTCCATAAGGGAACCATGACTTCATCTTCAACCTAAAATTCCTTATGTCTCCTTTTCTCATCTGCCTTAGCCTTATACTGTGCATTCATTTTGGTAATGTGCTTCCTCACTTCCTCATGGATTTTCTTTATGTGTTCTGCAAAATCCTCAGCTTCAACACTACTTATTTCTCCTTTATCTATCTTCCTCAATTCAGATGCATTTCTTGGACTACTTCCATATACAATCTCAAATGGTAATTTACCATTGCTCCTGTTGACAGAATTATTGTATGCAAATTCAGCCTATGGTAAAATCAAATCCCATCTTGTTGGTTTATCTCCAACCAAAGATCTTAGCAAATTCCCCAAACTCCTATTCACCACCTATGTCTATCCATCAGTTTGTGGATGATGTGATGAAATAAACTTCAAATCTATCTTCAACTTCTTCCACAACATACACCAGAAATATCTAACAAAATTAGTGTCTCAATCTCAAATGATGGCCTTTGGCAAACCATGTAGCCTCACCACTTCTCTGAAAAATAATTCTACTACATGAACATCATCATTAGTCTTCTTGTAGGGAATGAAATGTGTCATCTTAAAAAATCTGTCAACCACCACAAAGATTGAATCATGTCCCCACTGAGTCCTCGGTAAACCAAGAACAAAGTCCATAGTGATATCCTCCCAAGGATTCTTTGGTATAGGTAATGGCTGATACAACCCTGTATTCTACTTCACTCCATTCACCATCTGACATACTCTGCAACTTTGTACAAACTTCTTCACATCTTGCTGCAACTATGGCCAATAATAATTTTCACTAACCAAAGCAAGGGTTTTATCATGACCAAAATTTCCAGCCAATCCTCTGTTGTCCTTCTCCTTGATGAGATTATCCCTCATACAACTTCACAAAATGCACAACTGACTCCCTTTGAATAGCATACCATCCTGGATGATGAAATCCAGCCATTTTGTCTTGTCTATAGTAATAGGTTCTGTACAAGCTTTCTAAGCTTCACCAAAATTTGGATCCTTCAGATACAAATTCTTGAGTTCATTGAACGCAACCACCTCAATCTGCATCTCTATCAGCAATAGTTTCCTTTTGCTAAGGGTATCTGCAACCCTGTTAGACTTTCCACTCCTGTGTTTCAAAACAAATGTATAAATTTGCAAAAATTCAACCCATTTCAAATGCCTTTGATTCAACTTTCCTTGACTATTCAAATATTGCAAAGCTTGATGATCAGTATAGAAAACAAACTCCTTAGGAAGAAAATAATGTCTCCACTTCTTTAATGCCTAAACTATCACATAAAATTCCTGATCATAAATAGAATACTTTCTCTTGGCATCATTTAACTTCTCATTGAAATAAGCAACAGGTTTACCTTCTTGGCTCATAACAGCTCCTATTACAGTACCACTAGCATTACAATCTACTTGAAACACCTTATTAAAATCTGGGAGTGATAAAATATGTTGTTTTGTGACTTTTTATTTCAACAATTGAAAACTCTTTTATGCCCCATTAGTCCACTTAAACTCTTTTCTATCCCCTCTCATTGTTTCAGTCAAGGGTCCACAAATACTGGTAAAATTTCTAATAAACTTTCTATAAAAGCTAGCTAGAGCATGAAAATATCTTACCTCAGTAGCACTCCTTGGAGTAGGCCATTCAAGGATAGCCTGTACCTTCTCTAGGTCCATTTTTAGATCTTCTGCTGAAACTAGAAATCCCAAATACACTAACTCCTTCTTCACAAAACTACACTTCTTCAAATTTATCAACAATTTCTCTTCTCTCAACTTCTCAAATACCATATGAATATGCATCATATGCTCCTCCAATGTATTACTAAAGATCAAAATATCATCTAGGTAAACAATGACAAACTTACCCAGAAATTCTTTTAGAACCTCATTCATGAGCCACATGAAAGTGCTTGGTGCATTGGTTAGCCCAAAAGGCATGACTAACCACTCATACAATCCTTCCTTTGTCTTTAAGGTAGTCTTCCATTCATCTCCTTCTCTGATCCAGATGTGATGATATCCACTCTTCAAATCTATCTTTGAGAAATACACAGCTGCACTCAAACAGTCCATAATATCATCCATTCATGGCAATGGAAACCTGTACTTGATTATGATCTTGTTTATTGCCCTGGAGTCTATACACATCCTCCACTCTCCATTATTCTTTGGTGCTAATACCAATGGTACAGCATAGGGACTCAGACTCTCACGGATCAATCATTTCTACAACAACTCATGTACTTGTCTGATCAAGTCCTCACTTTCTACAGGTGTTATTCTGTGTGCTACCTTATTCGGCAAACTCACTCCTGGAATCAAGTCCATCTAATGACTGATCTTCCTAACTAGTGGTAATCCATCGGGCACATTATCAGATATAATATCTTGAAACTCATTCAATGAATCTGCAACTTCTACAGGAACATCTTCTACTTCCTCCTTATCAGCTTTTGGAATTAAAGAAAAAAACACATGCTCATGTCTCATACCATCTAGGAAATTTCTTTCATCAACAAAATCTATTCTTGCACTACCACATGCCTTTTCTTTTGTGTCATTCAATGGCTTTAGCTTATGTCACACTCCATCCTTTATCACAGAATAGGTATTTGCATGACCATCATGTGCAGCACATCTGTCAAACTTCCATGGTCTACCCAACAACATATGACATACATCCATAGATATAATATCACATAGTACCTCATCATGGTATCCGCCAATCTTGAACTTCATGAGGCATTGTTCATTGACCATGACCTTGTGGTCATCCTGTACCCAAGCAATCCGATATGGATGTGGGTGTTTCTATCTCTTGAGCTTCAACTTTGTCACCATCTCTTCTGACACCAAATTTTTGGTGCTTCCACTGTCAATAATCACATCACAACACTTACCATCACACTTGCACCTAGTGCAAAATAGGCTCCTCCTTTGTTCAGGTTCATTCTCACCACTCAACAGGACTCTTCTGTTAATCAATGTTTCTCCTCTTTCAACATCTTCAGAATGTGACAATCTGACATCTTCATCTACATGTGCAACTCTAGCCTAGCCTTCATTTCTCCTGTCTATTCTTCCTTGGCACTGAGGACATTAAAATACCCTATGACCTTCTTGTCCACAATGAAAACATGTTCCACGGAAGCCTCCTCTTCCAGATCCTTGTCCTCTTCCTCTTCCTCTCTAATCTCTATTATTCTAATTTTGGAAATGACTGGTATTGTTTCCTCACTGATTCTGACTGTTACTAGTCTCATCCTTCTTTTTTGGATCTTTATTTTTTCCACCATATGACCTTCCACCAGATCTTCCACCATGACCTCTTCCATTTTGTCTGCTCTCAAACTTCTTGTTCAGCTTTTCTTCTACTTTCAGGGCAAACTGGCATGCCTCCTCAATACTGTTCATTCAAACTAGATTCAACTCCTCCTGAATGCTTGGCCTCAACCCATTAAGGTAATGGGAAACTTTCTCCTT
>MU225442.1:1063969-1078802 GCA_018584345.1 Thuja plicata
TATATATATATATATATTGAAAGATGTGAGAAATGGTAGTTAGAGTGCAAAAAATGACTTAACTAAGTTGTAATTAGGTCTAGGGATAGCTTAGAGGTCATTTGGAACCTATACATTGGGTCAAAGCAATGAAAGAAGGAAAAATGTAAAAGCTGTCAAAAGTTGCGTTAGCAGGTCTTGCAACTTTTCAATGTTGCATGACAACATTTGGACAAACTTTAAAAGTTCCCTAAATGGAGTTATGGGTTGGGATAGGTAGTTGAAACATGACGAGGGGACATATTTATGGAATATTCAAGCATTTTATGAAGGTTGGATAAGTTATGGCACAATTTCCAAGAAGGAGCAATAGAAAATTTTATGTGATTACCAAATCTTTCTTGCATTTTGTTGTTTTGTTCGGTTTTAATGGATTGAATCCTTCAATACTTCATTGTAGTTAGGAAGATCTCAGTGTTTTATGTTGTTGTGAGAAGTAGTTTCATATTTTTATTTTTCTCTTGGATTTGTATATTAATTTTGTCGCTTAATCTGAGTCTCTAGACCAAACAGGGTTGGATAGAAATTATAACTGTTGTTTGAAGTTCCCATCATGGTAAACACTCATGCCTTTGGGGAATGAAAATTAGGTCTGTTAGCACTATATTCTAAAAAATTTCATATTTCAAAAGGTGGTCTTTTCCCATGATTTTGAGTTTTATTTATGGCCTTTTCATGTGAAAAATGTATTAAAATGTGCATGAACTTTCAAGCGGTCACCTTTTTTTGTTTGGTTGCACAGTTGTGTAGTCTTTTTTAAGCAGTCATTTAACTATGCGAGTGAGAAAGTGAATGGGTTTTCATGTCATCACACAATCATGACGGTCTTGTAAATTGTTAACATGATTGTGGGAGTGAGCGACGGGGTTATTAAAAATGTTTTTAAGTTGTTTATCTCTCACTCGCCAGGTAATTTTACCTTAAGTTTTTCAGTCTGCGAGTGTGCAAGAAAGAAAGAGTTGTGTTGTCGCTTACTCACCAAGGTAACTTAACTGAACATTTTTGTTGTGCTAGTGTGTGAAAAAAGGAAATTTTACGTTATCTTACATCACTGAGGTAAGTCATTTAACATCTTTTTTTGTGGGAGTGAGTGATTCAGGTTTAGGTTAGGTCATCACTCACATGCTCTGGTCTATTCCATTTTATCTTTTAATCTATGAGTGTGTGACATGGTTTATGTTCCATGTTACATATTGTTATCACTCACTTGCGATAAATTATTCACTTGAAGTTTTTTATTTGTGAGTGTATGAACAAGGAGGTTTTATTTCATCTCTCACTCACTAATGGTTAGCAGTTAATAATTTTTGGACCGCGAGTGTGCGAGAAAAGGGATTTTCATGCCATCACTCACTCGCTAAGGCTTAGTGGTTAACAAATTTTAGACATTGAGTGAAAAAAATGAATTATAACATGTTTCAAAAGAAGTTATCACTCACTTGTGATGGTCAAAGATCAAGTCAAAAAAAGTGCAGCGAGTGTGTGACTAAGTCAAAATTTGAGCAATAGTTTTCATTATTGCACACTCATGCATGTTCAAACATGATAAGATAAAGTGTAGTGAGTGCACGAATATAGAGCTAAATGAACCCAATGGCTCTCATTCACTCATTTGATGATCTTGATCCTGAAGGAATATGTTAGAAGTGTACAACTAAATGAGGGAAAGAATCTTTATCGCTCACTCGTGAAGAAAGTTTTGAATGTCTGGTTTATGTAGTGAGTGTGTGACAAGGTGCCACATCCCTCATTCCTAAGTGTTAAATGCCAAAAATTTAAAGAAGATGCATACACTTTTCTAGCAAGGATACACAAGTTTGAATTAATGGAAAAATTAGTTATAGACACCAATGAAATGATTTCACAAGTGTAATGAATTAGAGTAAAGTTGATGAGATGTGGATGTGATAGGCTATAGCTATAACTGATTGTGCCTAGATTTTGTACAATTATCTTTTTTTTTTCCTTCATAAATTTTTGAGAGAATAGTAGAGCTTGTTTTCAGAGATCAGTCTTGAGAAGGAAAGATGAGTCAAGCCACTACAAGCCTAGCTTCAAAGGGGTCTAGGAAGAATTCAATTGTAGGGAAGAAGTATAGAGATGAATTTGCATATATCCTACTTGGAACTTCCAGTGAAAATAGTGCCAATTGGGTGGAATTTAAAGATAAATGGTTTCAATACAAAAATCTAGTTACTCTCAATGACTCTGGTAATACTTTGTTTCACTACTTCTATAATGATAGGGATAAGTCATTTCCTATCTACAATCCCTGGAATATGAATTTTGGAAAACTTATTGTCCCTGATGTCTAAATTGAGGTGGACTTGATCAAAGAACTAGCTAAGAACAACTGTCTAGTGGCTAGAGTGATTAGGAGAAAGAACAAAGAATCCATAGTAGCAATAAATAGAAGGACAGTATCAAAGGTTTTCAAAATTGTCGGTGCAATATGTACCGAAATTGTTCTCGATCAGATACAAGCTAATTATGAGAACTGGGATGAAATCATAAAGAAGCATGAGATGCCATGATTTATGCCTAAGGTGGATATAAATTTGGTGGTAATTCCAAATAATATAAATCCACCTTTTGACGTATCTTTCTTCCACCATTTTATAAAATGCATAGTGTATGGTTTGAGGAAAGTTCTAGGTTTTGATCGAGATTAAACTGCTCCTGCTGACCTATTGATGATTCCCATGGACATTAAACATCTAGAGATCAATACTAACTATGACTATGTGGGTTATGTAGTTGAAGCTTTACATACTGCATTGGTGGAGACACAACAAAGATGTACTTGTTCCTACCTTCAAGCACTATTCACACCTAATGTTTTTGATTTTGAATTACAACAAGGCATCCATGGACAAAGAGTTAGAGTTGTTTTATTTAGAATATGGAATTCAAATTCCAATGCAAAGATGGACCCAGGTATGGGATAGTTCTTTAGTACATTCCTCTTTTGGTTTCATTAAAAATTGGATTGTTGCTCCAATTCAAGACATGTTGGGAGTAAAAAGGGAAACGTTGTCATTTAATGTTAAAAAGTTGTTAAGACGTTCAAATTTTATTCAGGGTTTGTCATTTAACCACAATTGGGGTGATTTATTATACTTTTATAAGTTCTCCATCATTAGGGTTTATGGTTCTCACAGCCACCCCATGTTCTCCCCAAATTTGTCCCACTTAGAAATGCTTTCCTATATTTTATCTAGAAAATTACATGGGTAGATAAATAGTTCTTATAAGGGCATAAGAAGGGTACTTTTGTTCATAGGTTATGGGTGGGATTTGATTTTTCTATAGGAAAAAATAATTTTGAGAAGATTAAAGGCTTTTTGTAGCAATATAGAATGTCAACCAAAGTGTCAAGGTTATGTGACCTAGAGAAGTTCATTAAAATAGCTTTGAAAATTTTGACTCCTTATAAAAATGTGAGAGATCATGAGGCCTTAGATAATGAAAATGTTGTCAGAAATAAGATGGACAAAATTGAGGTCCAGGAGAGGAGGAGAAAATGGAAAGACCTCATGAGGGTAGAAGTTGAATGGAAAGAAATAGATAATACATTTTCTAGATTCTTTCCTGATACCTCATTTTTTTAAAGGATTGAGAAAATGCTAGACTCCTATGAAAACCTGATGGTAGAAGTTCCAAAATTCAGTGCTGAAGATGTAAAATCTCAAGGCTCCCCAGGCACATTGGTCTTAAAAGATAAAGATTAATTAGAACAAGGGGAAAAGGATGAAGAGGCTAGAGAAGAGGTCACTTCTACTAGATAAGCAGCTGTTAAGAAGCAAAAAATAGAGGGTAAAAATTGTTCAAGAAAGGAGGAGCATGGATACATTTGTAGTAACATAGCATAGAAATACTTTAGACAAATCTGAACACAATTGCAGATCGTGCCACAAGATGAAGGCTAGGGAGAGAATGGGATGATTTTGAGTACAAAGATGGATGAAAGGATCATGATGGTCAAAAAATTCATGAAGAATGAAGAATTTGTAAAATTAGAAGAAATCAAAAGCTTCCTAATCAAGACTAAACAAAGGGAATTAAGGAAAAATTTGATAGCAAGGGAAGGACAAGAAGAAAAAAATGAAGAAATTTTAAAGACACTCTAGGAATATGACCCTGAGAGTGAATTGATCACTGTAGAGAAAGCTAGATTCTTGGTGAAAAATAGTGGAACACTATTGATGCCTTATTAGGACTTACAATCTACTTTTATCATTGACCAAATCAAAAGAAAGAAAAATGCCATGTTTAAGTCTAAATTTGAGATAAATGATGTGCTAAGAGGGCTAGGTTTTGATCCCAAGTTTAAGACTTTGGCCATTTGTTTCCTTTCACCTACAACACAAAATCCTCCAGTTTTGAATATAAGAGAAGAAAGGAAAGTAGATAAAATGATATGGAATCTGTAGAATACTAGTGAAATAGAAACTTCTCACTTGATGACCTAGGTTTCTATTATGAATTTGGATAAGACAAAAGATTTATCAAAAAGGTATGAGCAAAATTATAGCCAGATGATTGCACTAGCCAAGAAACATGAAGAAGTTATGGTGCATAACAATTCTTTGGAAGAGAAAATAGGGTAGCTGAAGAAAGAGCTCAAGGAAAAGAAGACATAAAATTTTCTAGGTGGATGTAATAGCCAAAGTGGATGCATCAATGATGAGCCAATCTAATGGCCATCTTTTGATAACTCTTTTTTTCATCTTTGTGATAAAGTTTACTTGGAATTGATACTTGAACTTATATTTTATTCATATATTTTATGTAAGAAATGGACATAAGTGGGAAGTTAGATGGTGAAAAGGTTATGAAAGTATGACACTTGGAACTTATATAAAATGTAGAAGTAATATAACTAAATGAATGGTTCCCTTTTCTATGCTATGTTTGAGGGTAGTGTCCTTCCTGTAGCTTATGTCCTACAAGAGCATTAATTAAGTTGAAATACTTTCTTCTGAATTTTTGTGATGAATATGTGTGTGTGTGTGTGTGTGTGTGTGTGTGTGTCAAAGAAGGTATGTGTGCGGTAATCCTTTTTGCTGGAATTAGTGGAGCAGTTCTAGAATCCAGCAGAGTGTCGCTAAAAAAGTCAATGTCAGGTTTTTTCACCATAGGCCTCGGGTTGAACCAGTCAAGAGCATGTGAACAAAGATAAGCATCATTAAAAGATCTTCGTGGGAAGGCTGGGTCAATACAATTTCCTATTTTATGCCATGCATGGGTCTAGAACCATCATGTGCTATATTCTGGGACAATTTATTGAATAACTGCCACATTCTGTTATGAGATATTTTTTATTGATTACAATCCTAATCTAATGGAGTAATCCTAGATTTTAGTTGTGAGTTGTAGTTTACCTTTAAATAAGATGACTGCTGAACTTTTAGCAGCATGATGATAGAGGTAGAGTTATTATTCTAGTAGTTTGTTGTAATTCAGAAAAGATAAAATACAATCTTTTTTTTGCATATTTTGTAATCCATGTTTTATGAATAAGTAATGAGAGCTTCAATTTCTAGTGTTTGAGATCTTGTTCATTCATGCTTCCATGGGGGCCCACATGGGAGGTGAATCTAATCTGTAGTTAAGTAGGTTGCAAGTTATTGTAAATAAGTAGGTCGCAAGTTATTTGAAGCAAGTAAGACTCTGTTGCTCCTATAGCCATTAGTAACAACACTAACGGTTGTTCCTGCAGTAAAGGTAGTTAGCTAGTTTATTTTTCCTTTAGTATAGAGTTAAAATTCCTATCCCAGTAGGTTCCTTTATCTTTATATTATGCTATTGATATTTTAGTTCCTAGTTTAGTCCCATTTCAAGTATTTTCCATTTACTATAATGATGGCTTTTAGAATGGATTAGAGCATATACTTTATAGTCACCATTTCAAGTTTACGCTCCTTGGTCAATAATTTAATGAGTTCAATGTATTTTTTCTAGTGGAAAGGATGCATAATCCTTAACTACAAAGGTATTATATAGAGCAGTCATTTTTGGCACCGCTGTCAGGGATGGTGTCAATCTAATCTAGCCTAGAGTCATTTTTAGGCCTGGTTTAGCATTTCTTTTTATGCATAGAAGAAAAGATCATCTTGGGTGTTTCCTTCCTCAAGAGCATCAAGCTAATCCATTTAATCTATTCCACTGTGAGCTTGAGGAACCCCAAGTTGTAGCCATAGAAGTTGAAGAACAATTTGAGAACATATTTGCTAATGCATTTGATCACTTACTATCATCTGACGAATCCTTGCAATTAGACAAACTATTTGCTGAACTAGAAGATCTCTTACCCCAACCAGGGCCTCCTCCAAGGATGGCTGAACCAACCTTTCCCTTCCCAATTCTTCCTTAGTACGAAAATCAAAATTTGAGGAACATACCCTTTGAAACTTTGCCCAAGTTCTATGGCATCATCACCGAAGACCCTGAGACTTTCCTTTTTGAGTTTGACATCCTTTGTAGGAGCTATGACTATAAAACCAATGCACATAAGATCAATTTGTTCCCATCCACTCTGAATGAAGCTGCACTAAGATGGTTTATGGGCCTTGGTGCTAACACCATAGCAGATTGGACTTCCATGAGAAACATGTTCCTTTCGAAATACAAAGAATACTGTCGAGGGTGAGATTTGAAAGGTGATGATATATTCAAGATGGCCCAGAAAGAAATTGAGAGCCTAGAATATTATGTCTCTAGGTTCATGTTCAACCTACAGAGTAACACTCAGCATCAATTGAATGAGGACTCTCAGAAACACCTTTTTATTAAAGGTATCAATGAAGGGAGTATTGAGGCTCTGGACCTGATGGCTAGAGGTGACATTAAAAAAAAAAATTGGGATGGTATAAAAAATATCTGCCTAAAATACTCCCAGGACACTATCAAGAAGGGTAGGGGAATCTGCGGCCTACCACACAAGTCTGCTAGCTCTGGGGTATCAAAGATATAACTTTCTAATCTTCTATCAGACTTCAAGTAGGAAATCATTAATGATGTCGCTACTCAGCTAGATACCATGCAAGCTATAAAGAAGAAGGAGGATGATGATGTTGTGCTCACTCAATACTGCCTACATTGCAGGGAGAAGAAGAGGAGCTACAAATGGAAGACCATTGCAAATGTGGAGTCCCAGCTGATGCCTATGGAGTTCAAAGCTATAGATAAAAATGGAGAGGTGTTGTATGTCACTCAGCGTAGGCCATGGGCCCCATGAATAGGTATGCCCAAAGATCCTCTTCAAATTCCTAGCAATAATAATCCATGGTAGAGTTTCCCAAATTCATGTGCCCATAATTTTGGAGGATATAATAATTGGCAGGAACCTCAGCAGGGTTGACAACAACCCCAGCAGGGTTGGCAATATCCCCATCAAGGATGGCAATAGCCCAAGTAGGGCTAGCAATAGCCCCAAAAAGGGTGGAAACAACCTAATCAATGGACTAATTAGCCCAATCAGTAAGCCATAATGCCCCCTCCATAGCAACAAGCTCTAATGCCTCCACCTATAGGCGCTAATAATCCTCCTAAGCCACCGTAGCTGCCCGCACAACCTTATCCTAATCCCAATAACAAATCACCCGCTCAGCAGTAGAGCTATGCCTTTCATGATATTCATCTAAGGTTAGGAACTACCCTTGCTTCACTACAACCCCCTATCATAACCAAAATGGAGGAGCCTCCTGTAAACCATGAAGATGTGTCAGCTCCTGTAGCCAAAGAGCCTCCATTTCCTTAGAGATTAGCTAAACAAGTTGAACCCATATTAAACCACGTTGTAGCAGACTTACTTGACCAATTAAAGCATATAATGGTAAAGATTCCTTTCCTAGATGCTATCAAGGAAGTCCCTGCCTATACTAGAGCTATTCGGGAGGCTTGCATTAAAAAACCAAGAAGGAAGAAAAAGGATCCCAAGACCATTCATGTCATCAGCTAGCTCTCTGATCTTATGTTAGACAAGTTGTATGTACCCAAGTATGTTGATCTAGAATGTCTTGTGGTTATAGTTACCATCCAGGGTATACAAGTTCCAAATGCCTTAGTGGATTTAGGTGCGTATATAAATGTTATGACCAAAGAAGTCCTATCCAATCTAAACATTGCTAGTCTCTGAGACACACCAACCATTTTGCAACTGGTTGATAGTTCTACTATTAAACCTGATGGGGTAATTGAAGATGGTATAGTCACCCTACATTCCTGGGAGTATCCCATAGACTTTGTGGTTCTCTCCCCTAAAGCTGATATGGGTGGGTACCCTCTAATTTTAGGATGACCATGGTTGGCCACTGCTAATGCCTTCATAGCTTTCTAGTCAAGGAAGATGACCATCTCTAATGGCGTCAATACAAAAAAATTGAAACTCTACTCCCCTACTCAACCCATGATGCAAGATGAGGATGACATATGGCCAAAATTAGATGAAATTGATCTAGAAACCAACTCAATACAGCAACTCATGGTAATAGGAAGGGAGCCATTTTTAGCCTCTAGGGAAGAAGATAAGATAATTTCATCTCTCCTCAATAATAACAATTGCATAGATTCCTAGTTGTGTCTATAATCAGACTGTGTCTTAGAGACTATTTTGACCACTCCAAATGCATCTCCATATTCACTTTCCTCCAACTATCTTCATCTCTTATTACCCCATGAACTAGCTTCACCTCCAATTGCTGAGTTGGCCATGATGGATAAGGTCATCAAAATGGAAATTAGTCCTAGCAAAGAATTGAATATCAGCTCTAACCTGTCGTTACCATGTCAAAAAGATATCCTTTAGCTACTATAGGAAAACCAACAAGATTTTTTCTGGGATAACACTTACATGAAAGGAATAGCTCCCAAAATTTGTACCCATCGGATCTATATAAGTTCAGATTATAAACCTATCAGGCAGCCCCAACAAAGAGTCAATCCCATCATAAGGGATATATTCAAAACTGAGCTCCAAAAGCTACTTAATGTCGGGTTTATCTACCCACTTTTCAATAGCCAATGGGTGTCACCTCTTTTCATAGTGCCCAAGAAAGGAGGTAAATGGCACGTTTGTGTGGATTACCAGGAGCTCAATATAGCTAATAAAAAGGACCATTTTCCAGTATCATTCATAGACCAAGTCTTTGACAACCTAGTAGGTAAGAAGTATTTTTCCTTCTTGGATGGGTTTAATGGTTACAATCAAATTCAAATAGCTCCCGAGGATTAGGAGAAAACTACGTTCACCTATCCTTCGAGAAATTTTTCATATTTTGTCCTCCCTTTTGGCTTATGTAACGCTCCTGCCACTTTTCAGTGAGCAGTCATCCGTATCTTTTTAGACATATCTTCTGATTGTATGGAAATCTACATGGATGACTTCACTACCTATGGGAACACCTTTGATGAAGACAAGGACAATCTGGAAGAGGTCCTCCAAAGATGCCAGGACTATAATCTCTCTCTCAACAGTGAGAAGTGTTTTATGATGATGGAAGAAGGTGTCATGTTGGAAAATTTTAATTCCTCTCATGGATTCTAGGTAGACCCCACCAAGATTTTAGTCATCAGTACTCTTACCACACCAGAGAAGTAGAAAGATGTCTAGATTTTTCTCGGCCATGCTGGGCATTACAAATGGTTTATCAAGGATTTTAGCCAAATTGTATCTCCCCTCTATAATCTATTAAAAAAGGACTCTAATTTTACTTGTAATTTTGAGTGTGATAAGGCTTTCCTATAGCTGAAGGAAGTTCTAACAATTGCACCCATATTGCGTGGACCAAATTGGGGTTTGCCCTTCCATATTCATACAGATGCTTCTAATTATGCTATTGGGATAGTATTGGGCTAGCAAGAGGATACAATTGAACATGCCATTTATTTTATCAACAAGCATCTGCAAGGAGCCGAATTCAATTATACAGTGACAAAAAAAGAGTTTCTTGCAGTAATTTATGCTCTGAACAAGTTTAGGAATTATATTACTAGTTACTAGATTTTTGTCCACACTAACCATTCTGTGATCCGATACCTGATGAATAAACCAGCTATCTCAGGAAGATTGGCTCATTGGTTACTACAAATGTAGGAATTTTACATCACAATCATTGACAAGCCCAGGAAAGCCAATGTTGTGGATGACTTTCTCTCTCACTTGCACGTTCCTGATGATCCTACAACCATAGATGATAGTTTTCCAGATAAAAATTTGTTCCTATTGCAAGTACACAATCCCTGGTACGCTGACCTTGCCAATTATCTCACAACTAGTCAAACCCTGGCTGCTAGCTAAGAAAATTTTCAACTTTTCTTGGATTGCTAGTTTCATGTTTTACACTAGCCTAGACTAAGTTATGAGATGATGCATCTGTGAGGATGAAAATTATGACATCCTCTGAGCATTTCATGATGAGCCATGTGGTGGCCACTTTGCAGCCAAAAGGATGGCCTTCAAAATCCTAACTACTGGGTATTATTGGCCGACTCTCCACAAAGATGCCGCTTAGTACACCAAGAAATGTGATCAGTGCAAGAGAATGGGGAGGCCTACTAAGACTAATGAGATGCCCCTATAGCCATAGGTGGTCTTCACACCCTTTGATAAGTGGGGCATTGACTTTGTGGGTCAAATTGACCCTTCTTCTCAAGGTAAGTCTTACATTTTAGTCTATACTGACTATGCTACTAAGTGGGCTGAGGCTAAACCAATGAAGCATCCCCGAGACAACAATGTTGATAAAATCTTGTATGAGGCCATTTTTACCTACTTTGGTGTTCCAAGGGAAATCATCTCTGATCAAGGGGCACAATTCACTTCCAACCTCATTGCTACTCTAATTGAAGAATACCACATTCATCACGCTAAGTCATCTCCCTACCATCCGCAGGCCAATGGTAAGGTCGAAGTCACTAACCACGAATTGGAGGCCATTCTTACCAAAATTGTCACTATTGATAACAAGGATTAGGAAGCTAGGATTCCTGAAGTACTATGAGATTACCGCACTACTTGGAAGTATACTACAGGATTCAACCCATTCCAGTTAGTCTATGGCAAGATGACTAGGATTCCTGTCGAGTTTGAACATAAGACATTGCAGACAGTATTGGAGCTCGACCTTGATCTCACTAAAACTCAGTAGGAACAAGTTCTCACCTTGAATAGTCTAGATAAATGCAGGAATTCTACCCTGGCCAACACTGAACTAATCAAACAATAGGGCAAGCAGTAGCATGACAAGTTTATTAAAGATAAAAAAAAATTCATTGATGGCTGGGCTCTCTTGTGCAACTCTAGATATCACCACACTCCTGGTAAGTTCCAAACCCACTGGTTAGGGCCTTATGAAATTATTGTTGTATTTTCTAATGGTGCTACATAGTTTTCAACCATTGACCATATTTGATTCAAGTTACTGGTTAATGGCTAGTGTCTCAAGTTGTACCATAAACCCCAGAACAAGACCAAGTTCCTACAGCAATTTGTGAGCACTGAAGTCCACAATCCTCCTCTAGCGCAAGAATGCAAGCCCCTCGCTCATATTCATTCTTCACTTTGAGAATAATGTTTTCTTCACTCCATAATAAATACTTTCTTCCCAATAGTACCTTCTCCATAATAAAAACCTCACCTCACATTTTTCTCTCTTCCATCTTTTTCATTTTGCTGTATCACTCCATTCAAGCATATCTTATCATTTTTTTCTTTTCCTACAGCTCTTTCCAGGTTTGTGGCACGATCTCTCGTACATATTTTATTTTTATTTTCTTTATTTAGGAGTTCAGTGTTCTTTAATTTAATTGTCTTGTGAGATGTGGAATAGTGGGACCCGTGCCTTCACCTTAGTGTCGGGGGAGGTTCATTTATTGTTTATTTTTTATTTCAGTCATTTCAGCACTTCATGATATTTACTTCCTATCTTGTCCAATCCTTTTCCACATGACTGCTGATAAATTTTAATAAGAGTCTGTAACCTGTGATTATGTCATCAATCATCATTGAATTAAAATCTATTAAGGGTTGACTTAAAACAATAATGATTTGGGTGTGACGTGTTCAGGTGGCACATACCTTAACACATGCAAAAAAATTATGAAAACCAATAAGCTCTACTTCTTGATATGAGTGTTCTTCAGTACTCTTTCACCTCTAAATTTCTATACCATCAACCTGCAAAATATTTGAGTCTATAAAACAAATTCTCCATTATGAGGTTTGGCATACATCCTACGGGGAAACATTTTGACAGTGGCTGTTATGGGTGGGGATCTCCAAAGGTGCGAGCTAACTGATCACAGTGTTCTTTTAGCATCAGAAGCTAGTTGTGAAAAATTCCAAAGAAGAGGATGGTTAGACTACTGCCTGAGCCTCAATGAATTTGATGAAGAAATTGCTCATGAATTTTTGAATACTTTACAAGGTGGCTTTGCAGTAGTAAATGGGTTGAGAGTTGTATTCTCAGAGGAGATAGTGGTAGGAGTCACAAAGTTACTGCAAGAAGGGGGAAAATGGTCAAAGAATATTGATGTGAATTTGGCTAGGGCATAGTTTACTCTTCATGGTGACCCTCCTCTGGACATTAACAAGAAGCAGGGTACCTCAAGAATCTCACTGCCTGAAGATTACATGCATCCAGCCACCTTCATCATTCAGTATTCCACTTGCGAGGGCTGATATAAGTACCTTCATGGGATACATTTCAAGATTCTGAGTGCCCTATGCCATGACAATCAACCAGTGAGTCTACCTAGTTTTTTGTTCAATATTATTTAGAAACTAGCTGCTATGGTTCAAATAGGAAATGTTTAGACTATTTTGCCTCATTGTTTAATTAAAACTATCATAGAAAGAGAATTGAATAAATATTCCATAGGCACATGGGAGGAATTTTTACAAATGGATAATTTAGCACCTAGGATAGAAGGCCCTAGAGGCCAAGGTGTTAGGAGAAGGGAAAAATCTGAAATAGGAGTTTGTAAGGTTATCTCAAGAGTTGATCCTGAAGCCTCCTCCTCAAACCCAAGATAGCCTAAAAGGAAGGCTTGTATAAACGAAACTCCTGTTGCCACAAAGAAAATAAGAAAATGTGGTAAAGCCACTATTGCCTCTGATACCTCTCCTACTAAGGAAACCTAGTCAGCTTCTAAGGAGAGAAAAAGCAGAACCCTAGGAGAAGAGGCAATAAATTCTGAACCACAATCTAGTAGGGAAAAGGAGAATGGTGCATCTAATGAAACCCTACTTGAAGCTAAAGAAGAGCCCATGAGAGAAACCCCTACAGCCATTAAGAAAAATAAATGCATGAGCCCTCAAAGTTCTATTCAAACCCTCATGAGGCAAAGTCCTTGATTTACTGCCACTTCTAACAAAAATGTTGAGCCACCTACTCATATTATAGAAATTGAATCTTCCTTATCCATTGAACAACCTTTCCCTGAGCCAAAAAACCAGGAGTCAATAGAAATTGAAGGAATAGGTAATAGTTCTGAGAAGGATCCTAAAGAAGAAAAGGATGTTTCCAGTGATTATATTCTTATGGGAAGTGATAAAGAATCAAAAAATGAGGAAGGATTTTTTAATAGCCCCAGTATGCAAGTTAACCTTGAGGATTCCATGGAAGAAGATTTAGATGACTCAGGGGGTTTGCCTTTTGATGAATTCCCTATGCCTAACTAGGAAGGGATTAGGAACATAATAGGACAGGTCAGTAAGGAGAATTTAGATGTGTTGGAAAATACAGCTGAAACTTGCCAAGAGAATGATTCAATCAAAACTCTTGCTATAAGTAAGGGTAATCTTTTTCTACATCAAGATAAGAAAGAACAACCACATACCACATCTTCTAAGCCTAGGGTATCCAAACCTATACCTAAAATTGCAACTAAATGGATTGAAATCCTTCATCAGGGACCAATGCCACCAGCATATTTGTCCACCCCCATTACTGTAGGTTACACTTATATCAACAATTCCTATGGGAAAAGGCTTAGTGGGGTTTAGAAAAAGAAAGATTATAGAGAACCATTAATGAGTAGGCTCATCAAATTAAATAGAAAATAGATCAGGTAGTAGTATTGGAGGAAAGGATTCAAAAGATAACTGAACTAATTCTTTAGGCAATGGCATGTAGATTGCCATCCCCAATTTATACCTTGTTTTTAAGAGAGCAATTTATCAATTTTTAGATGACCAAGGTTGTAGAGGGGTTGAATCCTTCTATAGAAACTCCACATGAACTTTATGATGCTTTCCAATCTGCCCCAATGGCCATCAAAAAATTTCTATGTGAGCTATACTTGCACTATTTTGCAGTGCCTAATACTGTGAGCTATACCATGTGTTTAATGAATCAGGAGTCAAAACTGCCAGTGACTTGAGGGTACAAGCATGGGTTCACAACATCATAATTTTTGGAGGCTAGCAATACCTTAGTTGGGTGGAATGATGAGCCAATCTAATGGCCATCTTTTGATAACACTTTTTTCCATCTTCATGATAAATTTTACTTTCAACTGATACTTGAACTTTGTTGGAATTATGATATGTTTGTCATCAGTGAAAACACCTAGTGAAAACACTTATTCGATTCTGAATACTTACCGAGCTCATCACTCAGTCCATAGCCTATACCAAGCATTCACCGATTAAATAGTTCATATCGAGTAGAACAGTGGTCACCGAGCATATGAACAGTTCAGCAGTGTTTACCGAGAAGAGCAACATTTACCGAGCAGACGGTAGTCACCGAGCTTCACCATAACTACCGAGCCATCAGTTGAAGCCAAC
>MU225442.1:1086346-1103198 GCA_018584345.1 Thuja plicata
CCATCCCCACCCCAGTTTTACTTTCTATTTGGAAGGTTTCTGGGTTACCAATCTTTGTGTTATGTGTTATGAATGATTACATTTTCATGCTTGCAGTAGATTAAATGAATGAATGGTTAAAATTATACAAGTGCAGAAATGACTTAAAGTTTTAAGAGTTACTGATTCACCCCTCCCCTCTCAGTAACTTGGTTAGTCTTGATTATTTCCAATAGAACTTATGTTTTTTTATATATTTTATGAAAGAAATGGACATAAGTAGGAATTTAGATGGTGAAAAGGTTATGAATGTATGACACTTGGAACTTATATAAAATGAAGAAGTAATATAACTAAACGAATGGTTCCCTTTTCTATGCTATGTTTGAGGGTAGTGTCCTTCCTATAGCTTATGTCCTACAAGAGCATTAATTAAGTTGAAATACTTTCTTCTAAATTTTAGTGATGAATATATATATATATATATATATATATATATATATATATATATATATATATCTATGTATGTATATATATATATATATATATGTGTGTGTGTGTGTGTGTGTGTGTGTGTGTGTGTCGAAGATGGTATGTGTGTGGTAATCCTTTTTGTAGGAATCAGTGGAGCAGTTCTAGAATTCAGCAGAGTGTCGCTAAAGAAGTCAAGGTCGGGTTATTTTACCATAGGCCTAGGGGTGAACTATTCAAGAGCATGTGAACCAAGATAAGCATCATTAAAAGATCTTCGTGAGGAGGCTGGGTCAATACAGTTTCTTGTTTTATGCCATGCGCAGATCTAGAACCATCGTGTGCTATATTCTGGGACAATTTATTAAATAACTGCCATATTATATTATGAGATATTTTTTATTGATTAGAATCCTCATCTAATGGAGTAATCCTAGATTTTTTTTGTAAGTTGTAGTTTCCCTTTAAATAAGGTGATTGCTAAAGTTTGAGAAGCACGACGATAGAGATAGAGTTATTATTCTAGTAGTCTATTGTAATTCAGAAAAGAGAAAATACAATCTTGTTTTCTACATCTTTTGTAATCCATGTTTTATGAATCAGTAATGAGAGCTTCAATTTATAGTATCTGAGATCCTGTTCATTCACGCTTCTGTGGGTGCCCACACTGGAGGTGAATCTAATTCCTAGTTAAGTAGGTTGCAAGTTATTTGAAGCAAATAAGACTCTGTTGCTCCTACAGCCATTAGTGACAACACTAATGGTTGTTCTTGCAACAAAGGCAGTTAGCTAGTTTATTGTTCCTTCAGCATAGAGTTAAAATTCCTATCCCAACATGTTCCTTTATTGTTAGATTACGTTGTTGATATTTTAGTTCCTAGTTTAATCCCATTTCATGTATTTTCCATTTACTATAATGATGGCTTTTAGAATGGATTAGAGCATATACTTTGCAGTCACCATTTCAAGTCTACGCTCCCTGGTCAATAATTTAATGAGTTCAATGTATTATTTCTAGTGGAAAGGATGCATAATCCTTAACTACAAAGGTATTATATAGAGCAGTCAATCAACACAAACACATGGTAATTTAACACCAGAGGAAGGCCAGACAAAAGAGCCCTTAAAGGAGAAAAATGACAGTGTTGTTTCTGTAATTCTTTCCATACTACAACACTAAATGGGTTTGTTAAAAAAAAGACTTCTTTGGTGTATAGAATTTATGGATCACTGCATGATGCTTCAAAGACTACTGTTGAGGCCATGACATTTCTTGAGCCTACTTTCAAAACATGGTGAGGAAGGCATAGATTGATGGACAACTTAAAGACTACAATGTTGTATAGTGATGACTTCCCTAACAAGGTCACATAAACCATTGAGATGATAAATGAGATGAATACTTGTTATACTCTCTTCAATGGAAAAGATAAGTTGATAAATAATAATTTATAGTTGTTTTGTGATTAGTGCCTAAACTCATTCCCAAAATTTATTATGATGCTAGTGTTATAAATATACAACCAGAATGGGAGATAGAATTTTCTAAAATTTGGAAGTCCTATGATGTGAATAAACACTTAGAAAAGGATATAGATTCGGGCTACTTCAATGATTTAATTGAGAGTATTTTCAAAATTGAGGTGGACATGATAAAATTTGTTTCTAAAGTAAAGTTGATCTTATATTCTAGGTAGAAAGAAGCCTTGGCCAAGATATAACAAGAAAAATCTTACGGTTGGCTCACCGACAAAGAGGTGAACATATGGGAAGCTATGCTAAAAGGATAAGAAGATATCTCAAGAGTGACAACAACTTTTATTTGGCTCTACAACTTCTTTTGCCACTTGTGTCTTGTTTGTAAAGTGGTTATTCTATTGTAATTAAGTTGTTGCAAGTTTCTGTAATCTTCCCATGTAGTATGAAGCTTGTTGCATCCTTATTTATAAAAGGATTCAAAGAATACTAGGAAAAGGATAGTGATTTTTCATTTGAAGTATAATTGTATTGCATAAACTTTACTTTGGGACCAATATTTTGATAAGGATTTTTAATATGCTCTTGAATGTTATGAATCTATTTTGATATGAATACAAATATAATCCATCAACAATTTTAGGATGTATGATGAGTAGTTTTTTTTCTTTCTATATTTTGAGTTTTTCTTAAATTGGGTAACTAAGGATTATTCAATTTATATGTTTGTCATGAAGATTATAAAATTATCTTTGGGTTTCTTTTAAGTAAAGATTAAATTTCCTTAGGATCATTTCAGTGAAACTTGGGGTTGGTTGTGAATTTGATTATTATTTCAGCATATGTGTGAGGGATGATATACGAGGTGTATCTATTTTGCTTTTTAGATTTATAGGTGTTTCTAAGTTTGTGTTTATGGAAAATGGTTATGACTATTCAAAGTGACTTTGTGCCTTAGGATTAACCATGGGTCTATTATTCATTTGGAGTGGGTGACTATCACTACTTAATCATTTTGTTTCTAGTTTTTAAAATAAATGTTATAGAGGTTAGGATCTATAATTCCACTATACATTTTATGGAATAATGTTGTGATGTGATTATTCTAAGTAAAAAGGGTAAACCCACCCGAGTTTGTGAAAATCAAAGTGTAGAGGGTGTAAGAACCTTGTTTCTTTTCTTCTTTTTCTTGCTTGACAAGTGTATGGGACAATAGAGAAAGCTTACTGCAAGTATTTTATGTGTGAGAAAGAAAATGTACTAACAAAAAATGGTGACTCTACTTGGGACATTCAAGGAAGAAATGTGTGTAAAGGTTAATTTGAAACTCTTGATTCATGTATCTTAAACCCTTGAAATCCAATTTTGAAATCACAGTTTTTATGTTGTACCTCATTATCATATCCTTTAAAATCATTTTCAAAGTGAGGTTTCATTGTTTTTTATTCTTAAAAAATTTGGGTGGCGACTCTAAGTAATTAGTTATAGTGTTTCTAAGGGAAACATTAGCAGATCAAGTGTTATGGGGTTTCATTTTATATAGGATGAGGAATAAAAAGACATACACAAAGGACCACCCTAAATTTGTATGAGAGGGTGATGTTCCTAAAGCTCCTAGAAGAAATTATTCTAGGAAGGGAGATTCTCATAGTAATACTTCTTGGAAACCTCAGTCTGTTTGTCCAAGTCAGTCTTTAGGTACTATCCCATAGAATGATATTACTGTACCCTTGAATTTTGCGTCTAGCACTATGGGTTATTATTATGATTTTTTTGGTGCCCCTACATCAGAAAGTGTATTACAAAAAAAGAGGGTAACTCCAGTCCAATACACATGAAGTTTTCTCCAAGTTCATCAGATATCCCTTATAAGCGAGTGGAAGAAAAAGGGGAGGGTATTTTGATGAATATATATGATTCTTCAAGTTCTCACATATAAGAAGTCATTAGGGACAATGACCTTTGGAAAATAGAATTAAAATAACTAATTCTTATCAAGAAAAGAAATTATAAAGCTAGAGAAGATAAAACTATAAATGCTATTATTGAGAGAGAAGGTTAGAAGAAACAAGTTGCCCAATTGAAATTGGTAGATTAGGCTGCAAAATATGGATGTCATGGTTTGAATAAAGAAATTTTCAGTGATGTGGACACCCTGAGAAAAGAATGCCTTGAAAGAGAACAGTTGTTGAAGAAAAGTGATCTTGAAAATAAGGGCATTGTATTCAGGCAGGTTCTTACTTATGACACTTAGAAATGTTTTAAGGGTCAAACCTCTTTACAAGATACACTAGCAGCCAATTCTAGATAGACAACTAATGATAGAGGAAAACAAAAAGTTACTTTCATAGAATTTGCTGAACCTAAAATTGAAGAAGGAATATATCAGATTATTTTCTCACTTGATATGGAATTAGAGAGGGCTAGAAAGGCTAGGGATGATATTGCTAAGAAATTGGAGAAGGAAGAACTAGAAGCTGCTTCTATAGAAATGAGAAGACATATTTCTTTTTGAAATTCCTCTACTCACACTAATGTGACAATTGATACTAGTTCAGTTTCTCAAATGATTTTTGGATCTTCTTCTAGGATTCGAAATACTAGTGCTAATGAAAATGCCCAGATATTGAGTGAAACTCAAGGAATTACATCATAGTTAGGAGCAAGTGGACTGGGTGTCACTCCTAGTCAAAAAAATATAGGCACTGGTAGTAGTGGTAATAACCTTGGCACAAATTTTTAGATAAGGATTATTAATTTGGAAGGATATAAGAAATTATTTTTTGATGGTATCCCAAGTCAGCCAAATGCTATTCCTAATGAAGTTAGAGATAAGATTCCCAAATTTAGTGGAAATAATGCTACTATAGGTGAAGAGAATCTAAAAGCAATCACTAATAAGATGAATGATTATGAAGTTGAAAATGAGGATGTTGTGATGAAATTATTTATACAATCATTAATTGAGGATGCAAGAGCTTGGTACAAGGGATTGGCTAATAATAGTATCTATTCATGGGATAAGTTGTTAGATGTTTCAAAGAGAAGTATGGTGATAAGATAAATTATGGTTTCATGTTGAATGAATTCAAAAACATGGAGAAGCTTCCAAATGAGAGAATAGTTGAGTTCAACATAAGATTTCAGAAGGCTATGTATAAACTATTCCAAGTAATGAGATTGGATGAAAATGTATGCCTCACCACATATTGTAATGCTTTGGATGGAAAGACAACATACTTGATAAGGGATAAAGATCCTCATACCATGAAGGATGCTTATAAATTGGCCATAAACATAGAAAGTAATAGGAGAGCTTCTGGAAAGCTTGGCAAGAGGGATGACAATAGACTCTAGAAAGAGTCAAAAGTATAGTCCACTAAGAATCCCAAAGAGGAAGATAACATGGATGCACTAGTAAATGTGGTGAAAGACCTTGCTACTAAGGTAGATAAAAATGAAAAGGGATTTCAAAATAATAGGCAATAGTATCAACGGCATGATAAGTCTTATAGTTTGTAGGATTTTCCTCACAAAACCAATTGGAAATAAGGAAAGCCTCTGCGAGAGGAATCAACTGATCCCAAGAGTAGAGATGTTCCTAATCCATTGAAAAATAACAATACACACAATGTAGAAAAAACCTCCTAGTGTACAGATTGCAATATGCCTCATTCACCTTTCCCATGTGTAGTGGCTCAAGTATTGACAAAATCACATGGGAATGTTGGAACACAAGAGGGAAAAATGATAAAAAGCCTTCAGTCAACATGTGTACTTTTACTATAGAATGATAAATACTAACTTAGAACATGTTCATCTTTAGAGGCTTAGTTATGAGGAGGTAATATATATTACTATTTCTACAGTGACCTAGGCAAGAAGTTCCTACCACCTTTAAAAGAGACAACTTGATCAAGGTGAAAGCCAACCTAATTCACTTTTTATTAGAGAAGTCACAAATGAAGAAAAACACAAGATGTAGATAAAACAAAAGAATTAAAGACAAACAAAGAAGAATATAAAGAGACTCCTATCAGAGGAGGTAAATTTAACCCTACAAATAAACAAAAAACAAGATAACCCAATGACAATAAAGGTAAATTTCATCTCATGCTATTATGAATTTCCCAAGATTTGACATGAAACAAATTTTATCTCAAATGAAGGTGTATGTTCCCTTAGTTGAGATGTTGAAAATAAAAGAACACCAAGAAGCTTCTTTCTCATTACTTTAAGCTTTACTTGATGTACCCCATACAACTTATTTTAATTGTGATTCAGGAGAACATCAAGAAGAACAAGATGAATCCCCAATATGTGTTTGAAGTATAATCACCAAAGATCCCTCTGAAATTGATCATTTTTATGTAACATTGCTTGTAAATAGTATGTTGTTAAAAAATTGCATGATAGATTTGGGAGCTGCTAATAATGTGATGCCTTATAAAGTGATGAAGGAGTTGGGTTTGAAATTGGACACTTCTTTTGGTAGCTATTATGCTATGAATAATAGGGAAGTGTCTGTAATTGGAACTATGAAAGGAATTAAGGTCAAGATTGCAATATTCCCTGAGGTTATTTTCAAAATGGATATTGTTGTGGTGGACACTCAACCCCACTATGGAATGTTGTTATCAAGGCAGTGGGCTATAGCGGTTGGAGGACATGTACAGTTGGATTTGTACTTTTATACCATTTTTGTGAATGGAAATGAGGTTAAGCTATTTAGAGAGCATAGGGCTCCATTATTAGTTGAAAAGGTTGACGCAGACATGCTAAATTGTTTTGTGGATGTGGATATGAAAATTTTTAGAGTTGAGAAGATTCAACATCAATTGAAAAATACTAATCCCATAATAGAAGAATTGGAATTGCCAAAGCATGGATTGTGGCAAATGTACTCTAATGGAGATTTCTCAAAAGAAAGATAAGGATTTGGTGTCTTATTTGTATCTCCATTAGGTATTACCTCCAAATATTCCTTTTTTTTGGCCTTCCAATGTACAAATAATACATCTAAGTATGAGGCATTATTATTGGCATTAGAAATTTCAATTAAGCATGGTATTAAGTTATTAAGGGTTTTCGGAGATTCAGTATTAGCCATATCACAAGTCAGGTCAAAATATTTTGCCAAGAATGATATGTTGAAACAATATAAGCATGTTGTTTGTGATAGAATTGAGTTTATTGATGCATTATCAATTGAATGGATAGAGAGATCTAAAAATATCATGGAAGATTTCTTGGCTAATATTTCTATTAAAAATGATGATCTGACATTAGCAAGATTTTCTATTATAGACACCAAAACCAGGCTTGTCATCTCTGAAAATGCATATAATTGGAAGGTTTTGGAGAATGATGATGATATCCTTACATTTATTTAGTGTATAGACAATTATGGGTGCCAAAATATTGACTGCAATAATTTGGTAACTGTGGTTGATGGAAAAGAGACTATATTTGGCAATGAAATTGTGCACTTACAAACAAATGAAATTCCTAATGGATTAACCCAATTGGAAGGAATGTTTACTTATAGTGATAGCCATATATGCCAAAATTTTGTAGCCCAAATGGATGAATTTAAGTAGATAAACCTAGGATCAGAATGTGATCCTATGCTTGTATATATTGGAAAAAAGTTGTCACCTCATGTAAGAACAAATTTGATTAATTTGCTGAAAAGATATAAACATGTTTTTGGTTAGTCTTATGAAGGCCCTAAGGCTTATAGGGAGGATCACTTCCAGCATGAAGTTCCATTACAAAGTGATGTCAAGCCTTTTAGGAAAAAGAAAAGGCCAATCAATCCATTTTTGCCCCCAAAAATACAACAAGAGTTGACAAAACTAAGAGATGCTGGGATAATAAATCCAATCAGACATTCTTCTTGGGTATCCAATCTTGTGCCAGTTAGAAAAAAGAATGGTGATATCAGATTTTGTGTAGATTTTAGAAACTTGAACGTAGCTTCTTTAAAAGATTACTATTCTATGGCAAATATGGAGGCAATTCTACAAAGGGTTATAGGTTGTGAACTTTTATCCACGAGAGATGAATTTTTTGGTTATAACCAAGTGTAGGTTCAGGAGTTTGAATAGTTCAAAAAAACCATTTACTACCTCATGAGGTACATATGTTAATGTGAGGACATTGTTTGGATTGATGAATTCAGGAGATTCTTTCCAAAGAGCCATGGATGTGGATTTCAAAGAATTTGTAAATATAATTATGGTGGTGTATGAAGATGATCTAACTACATACTCCAAAAAGGTTGAAGATCAATGCAAACATTTGAAAAAGATTTTTGTTAAAGCTTTGGAGCATGAAATTTTGCTAAACCCAAATAAATGTCATTTTATTGTGATAGAGGGTAAATTATTAGGACACAAAGTGTCGAAGGAAGGAGTCAGAATTGACCCTGAGAGGGTAGAGGCCATTAAAAAAGTTTTGCCTCCTAATAAAATCAACGGTGTATAGTCTTTCCTATGAAAGGTGAACTTTGTAAGAATATTCATTGCCAAGTTTGTAGAAATAGTGAAGCCCATAGTCAGATTGTTAAATAAAAATGCTAAATTTGATTGGGACAAAGACGCCCAGTTGGCTTTTAATTAAATAAATGTGGCAATTCAGCAAGCACCAGTTTTGAAATCCCCTGATTATGAAAAAATGTTCTCTTTTTTTTCTTTTTCTATTGCATACTATTTCTACAGTGCTATTGCATAAGGATAGTGAAGGTTTTGAACACCTGATCACATTTTTTAGTAAATCTCTGCCAGCAGCAGAACTTAATTATGAGATAATGGAAAAGAAGGCTTATGATTTGGTCAAAGAAGTCAAGGTTTTTAGACCTTATCTAGTTTGTGCAAAAGTGAATTCTTATGTCCCACATGCAATAGTGAAGGATATATTATCTCAATCTGAAATCACTGGAAAAAGATGTCGATGGATCAACAAAATTTAGGAATTCAACATGGAAATTCAAGTCAGAAAGTTGGTTAGAGGTTTGAGTTTGGCTAAAATTATGGCTAATGAAAACATGGAGTTGGCCTAGGTTAATAATTTCAAGACTGTACTAGGGTGGTCCCACAATAGTGTGTCCCACTTCTTGGCCAACTTTGACACTGAGATAAACATTCTGAGAGAAAACTTCACTTTCGAACACCTTTTGCCGCAAAATTATTAGGAATTTGAAGATTATGTAAACTAGAGTCTTTTAGAATTATAATTCTCGTTTGTAAATATATTTTTCAAAAAAAAAATTAAATTTCATTCAAATTCATTTTTCCTTCTCCTTCGAAAAGTTGTTTGTATGAAAAATAATGTTTCAGCATAACTTTTTAAAAAAATATGATAACGATGTAATTATTTTGGGCTTATTTTTTTAACTTCAATATCTAAAGGATTCAATTAGTTTCATTCATTTTGGGTCAATATTTCATACTTTATTAAGTTATAAAGTGACAATAACTATAATTTATACATACGGTCACTTGGATTACTCTAACTTGATCTGTATATATCGAAATTCATTTTTTATTTTTTTCATAGAAAGGTAACACAAATACTCTTTTCATACATATTTTTCATGTTTTTTTTCCTAATTTACAATTTTTTATAAAATGGCAAAGAGAGAGGTTGTGAAATGGCTAGACAACCTCTGTTTAATTAAACTAAAAATACAAAGTCACAATGAACTCAATATATATTAAAATCATAGTCATTTTAAAGCTTGTTTTTAGTAGAATAATCTATCATTTGGGTTTTAGAAGATTGGTTTATTTTGCCCTTGATTGAGACCTTTAAAGGGAAAAAAATTGAAGAAATTTGTTGGCTTTGGAGAGAAAGGCCAAATTCAAAGGGTTCACTTGAACACCCCTTCTAGAGAAGGGGGTTAGAGAGAACCCCCTTCGAGCTGAACCGCCCATGGAAATTTTTTGCAAATTGCTTATTTTTTGTTCATTGATAGGGTTCTCTCTAATTGGGTCTAGTTTGAGTGAACCTTGCATTTCATCTAGCTTGCACGAAGGGGTTTTTTCCCTTCCCGCAAACACCCCCATTCACTCAAAGCGGTCAAAATGAGAAAAATTTCATCCACATGATTTTTCTTCATGACAAAAAGTGGGACACAACTTTGTGGGATCACATTGTAATTATGAATCACACTAGCATTGAAATGCAGCCATGGTATTTTGATCTTATGTTTTTCTAATAAAATGCCAAATGTCCATTGCACATGTTAGATACTTAGAAAAGAACTCTTAGGCTACAGCCTCAACAGTATGTGTTCATGCAAGGTGATTTATTTTTTAAAAAAAAGGGATGTAGTCTTGTGTCTTTGTTTTCATGATTCACAATCTAAGAGGTTCTTAAATGAAAATCATAATGGTGTTTGTAGAGGGTATTACTCTGCCAAGTCTACAACCCATAAAATAATCAAAGTTCATTTTTATTTTCCCTCTCTTTTAAAAGACACTCAAAATTTTGTGTGGAGATGTGAGCCTTGCCAAAGGTTCTCTTCAAAGATGAAATTTTTAGGAGGATTTTTGTTGAACCCTATGATAGTAGAAGCACCTTTTTCCCAATGGGGTATTTATTTTATTGGTGAGTTTGACAAAAATTCTAGTGGAGGCGATAGTTGGATTCTTCTGGCTATAGATTTTTTCTCCAAGTGGATTCAAGAAATCCTATCCAAGAAGGCAACCAACAAAGTGGAAATGGATTTACTAATGGATAACATTTTAACTAAGTTTTGTGTGCCTATGAGATTAATAATGGAAAATACCATGTGTTTTAGATCTGAGGAGTTCAAGGACTTCTATGAAGATTATGGAGTTATTTTATCTTATTCCTTACCCTATAATCCACAAGAAAATGGGCAGGTTGAGTCTAGCAACAAGAGCATAATGAAGATATGTTAGAAATTAATCTTTCCTTGGTATTTTACAAACCAAGGTCTTGTCTCATATTTGTAATTCCTTTAATAAGGAAATTAGATATACCTCCTTAAGAGGATTCCTAGACATGACCTAAACCAAATGCAAATGTGGCACACATTGAGTATGGGAGTTACATGCAAAATCCTCCACTCATCTGTACTTAAGAGATGACTCTCACACACTTCTTAGGGTTCTAGGTTTCTCACTTAGTTCTAAGTTGGTTCTCATAAGTTGGATTTCTTCTCTCTTCTGTCAATCTAATTCTTGAAATATTTTAATAAGCTCTCTCTCTCTCTCTCTCTCTCTCTCTCTCTCTGATTATGACTCATTCATATTTATGGACAAGGGGTTTTTCTTAATTTATCCCTTTCAAAAACATTGTCTTGGTGTTGATCTTGGAGTTTTTCATTGCTATTGTTGATTGTTCTTGTTTGGACATTCATCCTTTGGTAATACATTTCCTTGCTTCACTCTCTTGGATTAGTTCTTGTATTTAATTTCATTTTTTTTTTTTTTTAACATGGTATTAGAGCTGGTTTAATCCTTCTTTTTAGTGATGCATGCAGGAATAGTTGAAAGATATCTCCGTTGAGGATAACAAATCAATTATTTTTATCTAACTCTTGGT
This sequence comes from Thuja plicata, assembly GCA_018584345.1. NCBI lineage: Eukaryota > Viridiplantae > Streptophyta > Pinopsida > Cupressales > Cupressaceae > Thuja > Thuja plicata. Next base: position 1,097,849 of record MU225442.1, read on the forward strand.
TGCAGGGATTTCCTTCATTTTTTGCAAATATAATTTTATTCATCTATTTTCAATTTTTTTAAAGATCTAACATACCCTCTGTCTAGCAAACATAAGGGATTTATAGTTTGCATATAAAATATTTCATCATTAAATCAATATTTAAATCTGTATATCTAACATTCTTTTTCAGTTTTAAATATATATCTCTTTATTTGGTTGCCAGCCTAAGATTATTCTTTTAGGATTTTACACACATCTAGATTCATTTGTTTATAACACTTCATTTATCACTTTTTCTCTGCACCTCTTCGATCTAACCGCTATTTTTATTAATAGTTTTCTTATAGACCCGTATTCAAAGGATCATAACTTTTGTTCTTGAAACTATCTATCCAATCAATTTGGTGAGACCCTTCATGATGTGGCTCTTACCATCAAATCAAAAATTCAACCACATCCAATGGTGCATCATGGGTATAGTGCTTATGCACTAAGACTATATTTCTGAGGCAATCATTGTTTTAGCATTTTTCAACTTTTGACACTTTGTTCTTATGAGCTTGTCCATAGCTTCCACATATCCCTTGCCCTTGCTGCATCATTTATTTTATCTCCCTTTCTTCTATGCTTCTTTTCAACTCTCTTTTCATTGTGCATTATTTTTCTAGTCTCCTTTCACCCTTGCACAACATTCTTCACATTACTTTGCATTACATTCTGCGTAGCCGTTCCAGATTTTTCATTTTAAGACTTTATTCTTTTCCTTGCGTAGATTATCTTTTGTTATTTATCATTTAACACAACTTTATCTCTGCTAAATTTTATTTCATTATACATCTAGTGCAACTTACATATAGATTAAGTCTTCTCTCTTTGTGTGCTAAAATAACTCTTGATTAAGCTCATTTATTACATTGCATAGCAGCATCTTTTACCATATATATTGCACAACAAAAAATTAACCTTGCACGACTTCTTTAAGTTATCCCATATTCCTTTGCATAGCCTATGCATGGTTTTTTCTTTTTTCTTCCCTAATACTTCTTATATCATTCCCTCTCGACAACATCTTTCTCATTATTCATTGTAGATTTAAACATTTTTTTCATGATTACAGTTGATGTTACTTATAACAAGTTTATTCTTTAGTCTTGCAACTTTATCCTAACATTTTTTGTTTTATCTGCAGGTTGTCATTAGTTTTTGGTTTCATTATTATATAAATTCATTCAACTTTGTTTATCATTATTTAAAAAATTAAACTTTATAATAAAATTTAACCAAGAAGTTGAAACGATTAAACAATGTTTTGGCTTAATATCTTTTCATTTCGGTTAAACCCGTTATACCTTTTATCATTTTAAACATAATTCAATTATCATTCTGTTATTTCATTAATATTAAAATTTGTTTCTTTAGTTTAACAAAAAATTTAAATTTTTTAATTATTGAAAATTATTGCAATATTCTATTTACTATCTATGTTAAAGTTATTTTTCATGCTCTGTAGCATAATATCTTAAATGTATTTCACTTTATTTGGCTTAATATCATTATTTTAATTATGTGTAATCCTGACTATGAATATATTTTAGATCAAGAAGAGGAAATTATCTCTAACTTTCTTAATGTTACTTTGCAAGATATGTTTATAACTCAAGATGAAATTCATGATGATAGTACTAATCCTATGATTGTTGTGGTGGTCCTGTTGAAGACAATTATTCAATTGTGTATTTTCATTGATGTTACACATGTATTTACACTTATGTAGTGATGTTACACAAATTTCTACATTCAGACTGAGCATAGTTGGTGAATAGAAAGATTTTTTTTGGTGTTGACCGAGTCACTCAGGCATTTCAATCATGGTCGGGCATCAAGAAACTCAGTGTTGACCGAGCTGATTATTCAGTGACAGTTGACTAACATTGGTTTACATTCTATAATTAATTGGTCATATGAGGCCAACTAAATTATGAATTATTAATTATTTAGAATTATATTCAAGCCGATGTTACAGGGCTTAGCATATATATGAAAGCTTAAGTTTGGATTGAATGTAAGAAAGAGAGTGTGTATAAGGAGAAGTGTGGAATTTTGTGATATGAAGGGTGAAGGAAAAATCACATGGGATTCTGATTGAGTACACAACACTCAGAGATGTAATAGAATATTTGATCAACAAGGATCCAATTATAATTAGAATAGATATCTAAATAAGCAAAGATAGTTTCTTACATATACAGGTCAATTAATTGTTACTTTCTAACAATTGTAGCAGTAGACTTAATAGTGTTTTTGTAAATACTCTCACAAGGTAAAATTTCTATGTTGAAGTGTTAAATAAATCTAACAAGGCCACTCCTCACATGGTGATTTAAATCCTCTAATAGGGTCAAACCTAGCAGTGTGTTTTGTAACCTTTAATAGGGTTGGCTCCTAACAGGGCTCACTTCAGAAGAGTGAAAACTAGTAACTAGTTAGATTGGTGTTTTTTCCCATAATGGGTTTCCACCTTAAATATTTTTGTCACCTATGTAAAATTATACTTAATCACTAAAGTAAAATTGCATTGGATATCATAAAGATTGCTTTAACACCTAAGTTACAGAAGAATATTTTAATTAACTAAGTAACAATGCTTATTTGTTTAAGACATCTAAGGGAAAAGGGATTTGTTTTTGAGTAACTAATTCAGCCCTCCCCTCTTGGTTACTTATCTTATTTCCAACAACTGGTATCAGAGCATCAAGTGGTTTTAGAAAAGGGTTTGAAGGCCTAAGCTAAAGATTAGAGAAGTCTTACAAAAGGGAGATCCCAAATTTAAACAAAGACAACTTCCTTGCATGGAAAGAGCTAATGAAACTACATCTATCCACTATTGGAGATTCTAGTTTGCAATTTTTGGACAACAAATATGTGTTTCCAACATGGACTATGACTATGGAACATATAATTGAAGGAAAGATTCATAAATAATGATGATTGATATAGCTTATTCACTCAGCTTCTCAAAATTTGATGAAGTCATGGAATATCCTACAACATATGATATGTGGAGGAAATTATAGGACATTCATGGAGGAGATGCAAATATAAAGTGAGCCATAGAAGAAAGTCTCAGACGAAAATTTGACCAAATGAAAATGACAGAAGGAGAAGTCATTACAAGATACAGTGAAAGAATCAAGAAAATTGTGAGTGCCATCAGAGCTGTAGGAGGAATAATTGAAGATACACCAGTGGTCAGCAAGGTATTAAGAACTTTACTTCCTATCTATTCTATTAGATTTTAAGCTATTCACAAGATGACGTGCAATAAAGATATAACTCTGGATACATTAGTCGAAAGGCTTACAAGTTTTGAGTTGAACAAATTTGACGATTACTCTCTTAGCTCCAACAATCTTGAGTCTACATTAAAAGATAAATTAAACATTGGTAAGAAGGACATATACTCAAAAGGGAAACAAATTTAAAGTGATATTTCTGATGAATCCGACGATGAAGATCTAGATATCATTAAAGCATTACTTGCGAGAAGAGATACCAAAGATAAATACAAAGGTAAAATAACTTTGATTTGTTTGTCATGCAATGAGGATGGTCACATTCTTGCCAAGTGTCTGAAAAAACAAGACAAAGATGAGAAAAAATTCAACAAGTACAAAGACAAGAAATATTTCAAGAACTTCAAGAGCTACATGGACAAAGGTAAGAAGTTTTTTATATTTCTAAAGATTCTGACAGTGATGAAGAAGAAGATGAAATGGTTTATATTGCTATTAAGGATGAGTTAGATGAAGAAGATGAAAAGACAAAACTTTTCTCATATATCAGTAAAAATCATACATGGAAAATTGATAGTGGTTTTTCTCATCACATGACAGGTGATAAGAAAAATTTTGAACATCTTGAACACTACGATGGTGGGAGTGTCAATTTTGGGAATAATGAACCCTGCTATGTGAAAGAAAAAGGTTGCATTACTCTAACAGAAGGAATCAAATGTGATAATGCTTATTGGGTTGAAGGACTAAGGAGAAATCTACTCAGTGTAGCACATTTGAACAACATTAGCTTCAATGTAGAATTCATAAATGGTAAGGCCAACCTTGTGGATGGTAAAGGGAACCTAGTTGGAAGTGGTAGCAAAAAAAGGTAATCTATTCTATCTTGAACTCATTGAAGGTTCATGCTTCATTGCACAAGTAGAAGAAAGTTGGCTATGGGATAAAAGGTTGTGTCATTTAATCTTTGATAATCTAGTAAAAATTAGGAGAAAAAAGAGAGTTAGAGGTATTCCTATTTTGAAGAAACCCGAGTTAGCAACATTGTAATGCCCAAAATTTACACCCAAAATTGCAACAACTTTTTTTTTTTTTTTAAAGAAATATAACATACCATTTTAACTAAAAATACAATTCATGATTCTACTAATTATAATATTTATCAATAACACAAGGAGGAAATGGGGCAACTTTAAACAATATCCTTTTGTAGTATTCAAATGAAAATCATACGAAGATGTTGCATACCTGAGTTTTCTCCCTTGCATGTGTATCATATTCTCCTTGCCTCTCTATTTCCTGTAACTTTATATATTGCTACACAACTAGATGAATGAAGTTAAATTCATTTCTAATTACATACATGATTGTAAGATAAGCTACAACAATATCCTAGTGAAATCAATCATAAGCTATTTCGAACCAGTTTGCGTAAAGAGATGCAAACTATGCAAAAATATTGGTAAGGTGTGGTAAGGTGAAGGAAAAATTTAGAAGTACAAGACCTAAGAGCTGGACCTAATGCCTCGAGGCTCATCATAGATGGCCTTGCCTATGTAACTCGTAGAGACATCGTAGTTCAGGTTTACAAAACTTAATCTGATTCATACTAGGTATGCCTTAATGGGGTACAAATCACTTTAGAAATCAACTGTGGTATAAACTAGGGAGTATGAAAGAATGCTAATATATATATTTTCACTTGGACGTCAAATTAACAATATATATATATTTCAGAGAATTTATGATAATATATCAAGAGAAAATCAATATAGAATCTACAATGTTCATTCTATTTGACAATAGGATAAATCTAAAGATCGACATATTTTTAGATCATATTAGGACCACAATCCAAATACTTAATTCAATAAAATGATAAGAGATTTCAAAACTAAATGAGTACTTCTTATTGTCAATATGTTTATATCCAAAAATCCTTGATGTCTCATTTGTAACTAAATAAATCTTTTATAATATATATTCATAATAGAACTTAAATACCTTAACATTAATTATAGATTCTCTAACAATATATATATATATATATATATATATATATATATATATATATA
>MU225442.1:1122951-1142467 GCA_018584345.1 Thuja plicata
TATATCCTTTCAACTCTCTCTCTACTCTCTTACACAAGCTATCTACCAAAAAAAATGTGCATAATTAAAATTATCTTCTTACTAATATATGGATAAATATATATTACATATTTAACATCAACGTAATAATGATATATTCAGAAATTAGCTATGTGCCATAGTAGGGGCTTACCATATATAGATCATTAGATAATGAGATTCATTAAAGAGTTGATGTAGTATGAAACGATAAGGCCAAATTAGCAATAGAAGGAGAGTCATAAGATATCACTATCAATTAATTTGTCTCCTCACACCTTCATTTGTAATAAAGAAATGAAGAAAAGTAGATAAATTACTAACCTTTTTCCCCTTGGAGCTTGCTCACAACCTACCTTTAAGAACATCAAAGATTGTTACATTGAATTTCTCCTATATAATCACTCACTACCAATAAAAATCATCAATACAATATAGAATCCTATATAAATGAACATTAAGTATAATCATCATATAATACAAAAATGTTTCTATTCGCTTTGTCCTTCATAAATAAAATAACCATAGTTTACTCTTTTTGGACACTTGTTTATTCCAAGATAATACTCCATGATAACTAAACCATAATGTATTTTCAATTCCACCATACATATACAACTCAAGATCATAATTAGACTATTCCATGTTAGTCTCTTAACCTTAATAAAGATCTAATAATAAACCAAATTTTTGTATTATCAAACTCAAGTAACATACCCGAAGCTAACCTCAAAATATAAGGAATATGTGTTGGTGTATAGGTGAGTCATCACAAACATGCAGACAATGTCAAATTGCAAAGATGAGAAAGACAATTTTCAATAGAAAAAATCACAATACTGATGAAATCTAGGAATTGGTACATACTAAACTTTGTGGACCAATTGGAACAACAAGCTATACTGGAGAGAAATATTTTATTTTGTTTGTTGACGATCATTCCAAAATGATGAATGTCATTATTCTCAGAGAAAAATCAGAAGCTTTTCATAAATTCAAATGGTATCTTGTAAGATTTGAAAAGGAAACAAGAAAGAAACTAAAATGGCTAAGATGTGATAGAGGAGGAGAATTCATTTCTAATGAGTTAAATGAATTATGTAATAAAAGAGGAATCAAAAGATGGGTATCTTCTCCTGGTACACCATAAAAAATGGAATAAAAGAAAGAAGAAACATGTCCATTATAGATTGTGCCAGAACCCCAATGATTGAAAAGAATGTTGCTTCCAAGTACTAGAAGGAGGCCAGTGACACTACAATGTTCACCTTGAACCGAGTTCAACTAAAGAAAGGTACTAACTAGACACCTTTTGAATTATGGTATGGCTATAAACCCAATGTTCATTATTTCAAATTATTTGGAACTAAATGTTACATCTTGAAGGAAGCAAGAAATGCAAAACTAGATGCAAAAGTGATGAAGGAATATTCCTAGGTTACTCATGTAAAAGAAAAGCATACAAATGTCTGAATCTTTCTACTCATAAAGTCATAGAAAGTGTACATGTCAAGATTGATGAGTTTATAGAAAGACATGAAGAAAATATTAGTAAAGAGCCTGAAGACTACAGGAACTTTGTGTATCATGAACCTGATACTATGCCTATGAATCAAGCAATGGTCATTGGATAGCAGAACTGCCAACCACTGAATATACTAACACAAATTGTACAACCTGAGTTGAAAATTGTGCAACCTGACCTCTTGGTAGAGGAGACCAAGTTAGAGATAGAGGTAACCGAGTCTCAGAAAGGAGAACCTAAGTCATAGATAGAGGGACCCAAGTCACAGATAGTGGAACCCAAGCATCAGACAAAAGAACATGAAATAATGTTTGAGAATGATAGACATAGTGTATCAAGTCTAGAATCAAGACTGAAGGATCTTGTACTTTCTACATATGTTAGAAAGCATCATACACCTGAGAAAATAATTGGAGATCAGACAAAAAGTGTAATGACAAGGAACAAAATCAAAGTTACATGTTTACTAAGTGAATTTAAACCTAGAACTATGAGAGATGCATTAAATGATGAAAGTTGGATAGAGGCAATGAATGAAGAAATTGATTAGATTGAGAAGAACAAAAATTGGACTCTTGTGCCTAGGACAAAGGACAAAAATGTGATTGGAACCAAGTGGGTTTTTAGAAATAATATGAATGAAAATGGTGGAGTTTCTAGAAACAAGGCCAGACTAGTTTGTAAAGGATATGCTCAAGAAGAGAGAATTGATTATAGAGAAAAAATTTCTCCTGTTGCAAGACATGAAGGATTCATAACCATTCTAGGATATGCTACACATAAAGGATACATAGTATATCAAATGGATGTGAAGTTTTCATTTCTGAATGGAATCCTAGAAGAAGAAGTCTACATTGAACAACCTAAAGGATTTATTGATCCTAGCAGAAGGAATATGGTTTGCAAGCTGCACAAAGCATTGTATGGACTAAAGAAAGCACCTAGAGCCTAGTATGAAAGAATATATGGTTAGCTAGTAAATATTAGGTTTTAGAGAACCAATGATAACAGTAGCTTGTACATCAAAGAAGGACCATAGAACAAAATATTGTTAAGAGATATATTTGTTGATGACATATTGTACACTAGATATGATGACTTATGCAAAGCATTCTCTGTAGCTATGAGTAAAGAATTTTGGATGTCTATGTTTGGTGAGATAAAATTCTTTGGTGGATTACAAGTTCATCAAATGAGGGATGGTATCTACATTACTCAATCAAAATATATCAAGGCAATACTCAAGAAATTTGGAATGGAAGATTCCAAAATAGTTGGAACACCCATATGTACTGGACAAAAATTATCTAAGGATAATGAATTAAAGTAGGTAGATCAAACCAACTACATATCCATGATTGGAAAATCACAATATATTCTTCACACCAGACCTTATATTGCATTAGCAGTTGGTATTGTTGCAAGATTTTCAGCTAATCCTAGAGACAATCACCTAATGGCAATCAAAAGAATTTTGAGATATCTGAAGGGTATTGATGACTATGGTTTATGGTATAAGTAAGGTGGAAAATTTGATTTAAAGACATTCACTCATGCTGATTGGGCTGGAAGTGTTGATCACAGGAAGAGCACCAGTGGTGGATCTTTATTTCTTGGAAAGAGGTTAGTATCTTGGACTAGCAAGAAACAAAATTGTATCTCTCAGTCTATAGCTTAGGCAAAATATGTTGCTATAGTAGTGAACTATTCAAACATCATATGGTTCAAGCAATTGTTGTCAGGTATGAAGGAAGAAGTGAAAGAACCAATTATTATCTACTGTGACAACACCAGTGCCATTAACATTTCAAAGAATCATGTGATGCACACCAAAACCAAGCATGTAGCAATAAAGTATCATTTCTTGAGGGAATTAGTATAGAATAGAGAAGTAAGGTTGGAATATGCGAGTACTAAAGAATAAGTTGCAAATATATTCATCCAACCTTTACCTAAGGATGCATTTTTGAATCTTAGAGGAAAGCTAGTGGTGCTTCCCATTACTAAACCTCACTAAAATAAAGTTTAGTGATGTAACAACCTGAGCCATAGTGAAAATCTATCAGTTGATGCAGGTACATCATAACCCATTGTAGATGAATTAGTAGATTCATGTACATTACAACTTCAAAGAAAAATCATATTGAATATTGGTATTAAAACTTAGTATTCATGGAGATGGAATGTTTTGCATTTGTTGTCAAAGAGGGATAGTTTGCTATAATACATAAGAATAATACAAAAGATAGAGAGTTTTCTATAATACAAAAGAAATTACTTAAGGGAGAGTTCATAATAGAAAGAGGAAGAGTTTGATGTCAGAGGAAGAAATCTTATCAAGAGACAAAGTTTGATGAAAGAGGAAGTTTTTTAGATGAAATTCAAAATGAAGCTAAAGAAATTAATAGAAAGTTTTATGTTGCTCTACAATTATTTGTATTATGACATGTTGTATTTCAATGAATGACAAAGAGGGAGATTATTGAAGACAATTATTCAATTGTGTATTGTCATTGATGTTACACATGTATTTACACTTATGTAGCGATTTTATACAAATGTCTACATTCAGACCGAGCAGAGTTGGTGATTAGAAAGAGTTTAGTAGTGTTGACCGAGTCACTAGGGCATTTTAGTCATGGTCAGGCATAAAGAAACTCAGTTTTGACCGATTTGATTATTCAGTGTTAGTCAACTAACAATGGTTTACACTCTATAATTAGTTTGTTATATGAGGCCAACTAAATTTTGATTTATTACCTATTTACAAGTATATTCAAGCCAACTTGACAAGGCTTATCATATATATGAAAGGTCAAGTTTGGATTGAATGTGATCTCAAATCTCTTAACATAGTAGAGTTAATAGTCTATTTGTAAATTCTCTCACAAGGTAGCATTTCTATGTTGAATTGTTACAGACCTCTAACAAGGCCACTCCTCATAAGGTGATTTAAACCCTCTAACAGGGTCACACCTAACAGTGTGTTTTGTAAGCTTTAACAGGGTTGGCTTCTAACAGGGCTCACTTTAGAAGAGTCAAAAATAGTGACCAGTTATATTGGTGTTTTTTCCCATATTGGGTTTTAACGTTAAATCTTGGTGTCACCTATGTATACATTATTTTCTTCATGCTTTATGTTTCTGCACTTAATCACTAAAGTATAACTACATTGGATATCATAAAGATGGTTTTAACACCAGAGTTACATATGAATATCGTTATTGACTAAGTAACAATGTTTATTTGTTTAAGACATATAAGGGACAAGCGATTTATTTTAGAGTAACTAATTCACCCCTCCCCTCTTTGTTACTTATCTCATTTCAAACAGGTCCATGATACTGATGATTATAATAGCTCCACTCTTTATTTCTCATACAATCATGGTTACATTACAATTTTTTTTTTGAAAGTGATGATTGCATTCCAGATTACATAGCTGATTTATTTGATGATTCACAATATGATTTTACTTTCCAATGGGTTATTGATTCAGCACTAGGAGATCCCAATGGTGGGCACTCTACTAGTGGTTCTTGCCTTATTGCAAGCTCAGGTGTTGGTCATGCTCCACCTCTATTTTCTACTAGAAATAAATATATAGAATGTATAAATTCATCTCAATAATATCTATGGTCATTTGTAGATTTAGGCCCCCCTCCACAAGAAATTACATCTTTTTATTGTCAAAATGTTATCCACTTAACAAACATTCCTATGTACTATTCAAGCTCCATAGTTCCCGTTGAAGAAATGCATGATGATCACGCAATCAACAATCTACTAAAGAATCCTTCAAAAGAGAGATCTTAAAATTATTGTAAACATTTGGGTTTGATACGTATTGATCTCATCTCCCCAAGTAAAGATTAAAGGGGGATGTTAGAAATTAATCTTTCCTTGGTATTTTATAAACCAAGGTCTTATCTCATATTTGTATTTCCTTTAATAAGGAAATTATATATTCCTCCTTAAGAGGATTCCTAGACATGACACACACCGAATGTAAATGTGGCACACATTGAGTATGGGAGTTACAAGAAAACTCCTCCACTCATCTCTACTTAAGAGATGACTATCACACACTTCTTAGGGTTCTAAGGTTCTCGCTTGGTTCTAAGTTGGTTGTCACATGTTGGATTTCTTCTCTCTTCTCTCTTTCTAATTATTGCAATACTCTCTCTCTCTCTCTCTCTCTCTCTCTCTCTCTCTCATATTTATTCACAAGTAATTTTTATTAGTTTTCCCCTTTCAAAAATATTTTCTTGGTGTTGAGGTTGGAGCTTCTTAGTGCTATTGTTGATTTTTCTTGTTTCAACATTCATCCTTTGGTAATAGATTTCCTTGCTTCAATCTCTTGGATTCATTCTTGTATTTCATTTCATTTTATACATTTCTCTAACAAGATCCTTAAAAGGATTTTGGAAAAGAATAATAAATCATTGCACTCAAAGCTAAAGTTAGCTCTCTGGGCTGATAGGGTAACAATAAAAAGGTAAATAGGGTTCTCCCCTTTTGAGATGGTTTATGGAGCTCAGGTAAGATTGCATATGATAACTTGTTACCTATGTATAAGTTTTTACAAGAAGAAGTTGAAGTGCAAGAACCTATGATGGATAGGATGGTCCAATTGGTAGAATTAGAGGAGATCAGAACTGAAGCATATAAGAAAAGCCTAAGAATTCAACAGCAATCAAAGTACCTATTTGATAAGAGATCAACTGAAAGATAATTATATATATATATGATATGGTACTCCAATGGCATGTAAGGAAAGAAGAAAAGGGTAAGCATGGGAAGTTTGAATCATTATGGCTCGGCCCTTTTGTGATTCTTGATTTTCATGGACAAGATTCATATTTTTTGGAAGATTCTATTAGTGAGATATAGGAATTGCCAGTGCATGGACAATTCCTGGAGTACTATTTCTCATGAATTATACTTTTCCATGCATAGTAGTTTAGTTCCCTATATTAAGTTTTGGTTATTTTGTGTGTGTCTGTAGAGTTTTGTTTTAGGTTTTGGTTTGCATATCAAATTTCTTTGGATCCTAGTGTCAATCTTGCAATTAACTTTCCCTAGTTAGAGCCATTGTTAGCACTATATTTTGATATTTTTCATATTTCAAAAGGTGGTATTTTCCTACATTATTCAATTTTAGTTATGGCCTTTTCATGTGAAAAAAGTATTAAAATGTGCATAAGCTTTCAAGCAATCACCTTTGTTTTGTTTGGTCACGCATTCTTTTTTAAGAAGTCATTTAACTATGTGAGTGAAATAGTCAATGGATTTTCATGTGGTCATGCAATCACCATGATCTTCTAAAATATTAACCTAATTGTGCGAGTGAGAGGCAGGGTTATTAGAAATGTTTTGAATTTGTTTATCTCTCACTCACCATGTAATTTTACCTTGCGATTTTTGGTCCGTGAGTGTGCGAGGAAGAAAAAAATTGTGTTGTTGCTTACTCGCCAAGTTAACTCAACTTAACATTTTTTTGTGCGAGTGTGTGAGAAAAGGAAATATTATGTTATCGCTTACTCGTTGAGGTAAGTCATTTGACATCTTTTTCTCCATGAGTAGGTGATTCAAGTTTAGGTTAGGTCATCGCTCACTCACTCAGGTCTATTACATGTTATCTTTTAATCTACAAGTGTGCAACGTTATCTATGTTGCATCTTATATATTATTATTGTTCACACATGATGAATTGTTCACTGAAAGTTACTTATTCAAAACTGTGTGACCAAGGAGATTGCATTTTATCAATCACTCCCTAGTGGTTAGCAGTTAATAATTTTTTGACAATGAGTGTGCAAGAAAAGGGATTTTAATGCCATCTCTCACTCGGGAGGGCTTAGCAATTAAAACATTTTGGACCGCGAGTGAGCAGCACGACTTATAACATGTTTCAAAAGAATTTATCGCTCACTCACAATGGTTAAAGATTAACTCAAAAAGTGGAACAAGTGTGCGAATAAGTGAAAATTCAAGCAGAAATTTTAGTTATTGTTCACTTGCATAGTTTCAAATATGATTAGATAAAGTGCAATGAGTGCATTAATGAAGAGTTAAATGAAATCAACAGCTCTTGTTCACTTACCAGATGATCTTGATTCTGAAGGAGGATGTTGGAAGTGCATGAATGAATAAGAGAAAGAAGGTTTACCACTCAATCACAAAGAAAGTTTTGAATTTCTAGTTTATGCAGTGAGTGCATGATAAGGTGCCACATGCCTCATTCCTGGGTTTTGAATGCCAAAAAGAAAGAAGATGCATACTTTATTCTAGCAAGGATACACAAGTTTGAATTAATGGAAGCATTAATTACATACACCAATGACATGATTTTGCAAGTCTTAGGAATAGCAGTAAAGTGGACAAGATGTGGATGCGATAGGCTATAAGTATAAGTGATTGTACCTAGATTTTGCACAACTCTCTTTTTTTGCCTTCATGATTTTTTGAGTGAATAACATATCTTGTTTTCTAAGATCTATCTTCAAAAGGAAATATGAGTCAAGACACTACAATCATAGCTTTAAAGGGGTCTGGGAAGAAATCAGTTGCAGGGAAGAATTATACAGATGAATGTGCAGAGCGACTACCTAGAACTTCCAGTGCAAATAGCATACATTCGGAAGAACAGAAAGATAAATAGTGTCAATGCAGAAACCCAGTCACTCTCAATCACTTGGGTTAAACTTTGCTTCACTACTTCTTGAATAATAGAGTTAAGTCAGTCCCTATCTACAACCCCTCAAATATGAATATGGAAAAATTGATTATCCCTGATCTCTACATTGATGTGGACTTGATCAAAGAAGTAGCTAAGAGCTATTGTCTAGTGGCTAGAGTGATTCAGAAGAAGAAAAAAAAAAAATCCCTAGTAGTAATAAAAAGAACGATAGTAGCAGAGGTTTTCAAAATTTCTGGTGCAATATGTATCAAAATTCATCTAGATAAGATCACTACAAAATTTGGGGTCAAATTTTGACACCAATTTGCAATGGCACTATCATTTGGGTGTATTTTTGGTGTTTTTTTTAAAGTGACCCCAATGCTGTAATAATAGTGATGGTACCATTTTTATTTTGACACCTGCATCATTATAAACAAAAAAAAAAAGAAAGGTTCATTTCTAATTTTTGTATCGAGCTATGTGAGCGCATGAAGAGGGTCCTAACTATAGTAGATCAAGCTATCTGAGTGAAGAGGGCTCTTCTTTTATAAAGCTAGAGCTTGATTTGGAAGCTTTGCATATGGTAGCCATGACTTGAGGTAGGCATTCAAGCTTTGTGTTCTCATCAACTCAATTTAATTTTGATTGCATTTGTTGTTTTAATGACACAATATGAATGTTAATACTGACATTGTTTACATCTTTTCATTTGGAATAGTTCATGACCTCCAAGCTTTGAGACCAAGGGCATCATTGCTCTTATCTTCAAGGAATTGTGGGAATTGTTTTATCTCTCTTTATGTCTTTTGTTGTTGATATTCACTATGTGGTACTCCCTGTTTATGATTATTTCATCAAGAAATGTCTTGATGGCTTACAGACTGTAAGCTAGGGCATCATGCATTGTTTATGAGCTCACTATTTAATACTGACATTGTTTACATATTTGCATTTGGAATGCTTGATGATCCATGATATTTGAGAGCTAGAACATCATTGATATTACCTTCAAGGCATTGTTTGAAGTGTTTGATCTCTCTTTATTTGTTTTTTTGTTGATATTCACTATGTGGTACTCCCCGTTTATAATCATTTCATGAAGAAATTTATTGATGGCTTGTGGGTTGAAACCTAGGGCATGATGCATTATTTATGAGCTCAATGTTTAATACTTCCATGTTTACACCTTTTCATTTGGAATGCTTGATGACCCACAAGCTTTGAGAGCTAGGGCATTGTTGCTATTACCTTCAAGGCATTGTGTGAAGTGTTTGATTTTCCTTTATTTGTTTTGCAATTGATATTCATTATGTGGTACTCCTTGTTTATGATCATTTCATGAGGACATGTATCAATGGATCATAGGATATAAGCTAGGGCATCATGCATTTTTTATGATTCAAAAAGAGTTTGGTTTGAAAATACAGAAACTATCACCTAACTATTTCAACAAAAATAACAATGTGACTCTAGTTGGATGACATAAATAAAATTGATTATGTTGACAAAAATGATCCATGAGGTAGAAAAAACATTATCAATTAAATTTAATTGAAAGTGATAATGGAATATAAATATCTATTTTAAATCAATATTGACAAGCATCCTTGTACAATTCTTTAAGTTTTTTTTTTTAAATTTTTAAAAGAATCAGTACAACAAATAAAAAATGTAACACTAGACATGGTATACTTGCTTCCATGATGTAATACAAATAAAGGATATAATTTGTAAGCACAAGCCTTCCACCCAATTTCATTATTATTAATAAAAAAATTCATCTTGAAGGATATATGTCATCACCAAAACATATCATAGGAATACACCCACTAACTAGGTGTAACTATATGAAATATACTACATCAACGACAAGTTTGGATTATACTTAGATACTATGTTGTTAGAATAGTCCAAAAGGATAACTGAGAGGGGAGGTGAATTAGTTATCAGCTAATTTAATTATTTTGTTTTATTAACTCTAGAATACAATAAAGTAAATGCACATTCAGATAACATAATAGACAACACCACAATTTGGTAATGGGGAAACCAAATGGTAAAAACCCCAGTGGAAATTAACACCAACAATGAAATATACTTGTTTATAATAATCCATGTTAGAAGATCTTGCAACCCTGTTAGGAGTTGTTCTTTACAATGCAATAAGTATAGTGACCTAGATAAGGGTCTGACCCTCTTAGGATTCTTTTACAAATAACCCTGTTAAGGGTGAGGACTCACTGTCCAAAAGCTCACTGCTTCAATGGTGAAGGCTACAACCTTCTATAGAACATATATGCACTATATCTAATGATGAATTGTATAGTAGACATGCTATCTTGATCAGTTCCAATGTATTGTAATCTTTCACTTCTTCTTCACATAGATCCTTGATTTATGAAACACAACTGATATTCTGCTTTGTACTTTTTCTGTCTCTTATCTTATCATTCACACTTAGCATTCCACAAATGAACTACTATAAGTATCTTCCCCAATGTATGAGATCATGGGACCTATTATGAAACTCTTCATAACATCCTTGTTATCTTAACTAACCATGCAAGCATAATTACAACCGTGCAATATAAACTAAATAGACACAACACTTCATAAAGTCAGCCTCACCAAATTAACTCTAACAATGCAATCTTGTTGAAACACATTTGGAATATTTAGATAACTATATTCAACTCATAAATAATCTAGAATATACACATGCATATCATTAAAATAGGCACAACTCAAATACTAACGTAATACGTCAGCTTTGTACAGACAAACTTCAGAAACTATAACTGTCGTGTTGGTGAACAGATTTTTCTTCCAAGAAAACACCTACAAAATAACGCTAAAAAGAAAAAACAAGAAGACACAACCAACACCAATAGTTGGGTCACTTCACTATTGAAAAGTGTAAGCACTCTCTGAATTATCTGAGTATAGCTCCCCGTGTAGGATTTATAATGAATCAACTAAACTATAAATGATAATGCTTTTAACCTGAAAGCAATAAAGGCTTACAAACATCTATTTGTAAACAAGACATAGATGTGAAGAATCTAACTAAAAGGAAATAAACAGTAGATGACACAAAGTTCATTTACCCAAACACTACCCTATTAAAAGAACAAAGAGAGAAAGACAAACTGTTCTTTCCAAAAACAAGAAAAAACTAGAACACAAAGGCCAAAGATGATCATGCTGATGATCAAATATAATAGATATGTATTCAATAAAACCAATATCACTCCAAGATGAATATTAATCAGAAAATGAGCATCTAAACTCAAAGTTTTAGTGTGTTGACATTTAACTTCTTTAAACACAACAAAATAACAAAGATTCTTCCTTTCATGTACATTGATCACTATCTGAAAATAAAATATCCCTTTCCCTGCATTACAATCAGAATAAAATTTCATTCACCCCCTCCCTTAGCACAAAGTCTATAGTGAGGAAGAACTTTCTCTCCTACATTCACAACTCCTATTCTGCTATACCTCAAACTCTCCCCAGAAAAATCTGAAAACTAGAACCACCTTTTTTACCATGTTTCTGTGGTCTATTTATCTTCTCTACTGCCACTAATCTTTTTCAGTTATTAGAATAACTGATTCTTGAAACTTAAATGTCTAACTCTTTCCTTTCATCTTTTCTTGATAGCTTTATTTCTTTGACTTTTATGACATTTACCTTTTAAAGGTTTTTCACTTGATCAAATGTCATTTTAGCATATTTGGACAAGTGGGAAATGAACACATTAGTCCAAAATAATAATAAAAATTTGTTGCTGGGTGGATTTTTTTATGAAAGCCAAATTGGGTCTCCATTTCGAGGCTATAACTATTTATTCCACCATTGGCTTTCCTTCATTTTCAGATCTCTTTTGTCATTCCTAATTACACACAACTTGACTGGAGTGATCGAGCAAATTATATATTAGGAAAAAGTTACTGAGGTCTAAGTGGAGGTATATAAACCTATTAGAACAATCAAACTTGTTGTCCAAACTCCAACATTTATAAAGTGTTCTCCAATGGTTTCCATTAACAATTAATCATTCAGAATTGAAACCATATTACTTTAATTTCCTCATTAAAGAGTATAAGAATTTCTCACTGCTTCTTATAAAGGATGTGGAAATACAATGTTTCTTCACATGCTACAACAAAAGATATTCACATGAATGGCCACATTTTATAGATATGAGCCTTGAATTCCAAAGAATGTAACCTAACTTTTGTTGTAGATGCCATTTCATCTTACTGCAGGTCTGATAGTAATTATGAAACTGGAAACATTATCTCAATGTATTATGATTAGAAACCCTTTGTTTAAAATCTATCCCTAATGTTAAACCTGTGAGCTTGTTGAACTTGTGTGAATCTATATGAGCTTGCCTAAACAAATTGTACCTTGCTACACTACTTTTCCCTTGGATGAAGTGGATAAATCCCATTACACCTTACCAATATAGAATTAACCACATTGGATCTTAACAATTGAATGAAATTGAACTTTAGAGAACTATGTTGAACCAAAATGAGCATAAAACTTTGGAATTTTTAGTCTTAGATTTTTCCATCAAACCCGTGGAACCTTGTGAGCTGTACTTTTTGAATGAAAATTTCAATTGAATATTTTAAACTCTTTGAAATACTTCAAAACTAATGTTAAAAATAGTTCAAAGTGGTTCATGAGAGATGAATGACTACTAACACTCTGCAAAAGAGAGCCAACTAGACCAAAGCAAATTTTAAATGTCACAATGGTTAACTCAAGGACAAAGTCATCTTGAAAGAACTCTGGATGCAAACTTCCAAAAAAGGACTAAGGCAGTCAATGATCAAATATATCAAAGGGTCAAGGACACTTTTAACATGGTGACTCAAATAGACCCTAACACTGGCTCTTTCTAGGGACTACTTTTAATGCAAAAGAAGAGAACTTCCAACATCTCTAGTTAAAAAGATAAGTGTCTAGCACCATTGGGAAATAGAGTCAAAACAATAAGCATAGGGGGCTTCTTGCAGTGAGGGAAGAGGGGAGTAGGGAAAAGACCAGAACAAAATGGAAAGAAAAACAAACCACCTAAAACACCAAAACTACAAGAAACTGAAGCAAAGAAGGCTAAACTAAGCACAACAAAACTTTATTTACGAAAAGATAGGGCAAACAACCCATAAATTCAAGAATAGAGTTGGTCACTCATGCAAACCCATTGACTAATTGAGAGAAATATATGCCAGTGTGAAAAAGGGGTTGATATGTGAGATGCATCATTCCCAACAACCATCCTACAATAGTCATGAGAAGAGACCCAATCAAAATGCATTGTGCAAGCTTCTTTAAAAATATACCAGGCCCAAATCCACTCTACATAATAGACATTTTGCTGCAACATTTCATCATCATTTGGAATGATCTGGTCTGTATTGCTAACACCAAGATCCTCTATCTTAGAAAAATCAGTTATGCCTTTGATAAGAGAACATTTTGGCAGAGGCATGTATAGAGTGTCTTCTTAAAAATTTGAAGATAGGCTTGTTGTAAGTTTATCCTCAATGAATAAATTGTCAATTTCTTCTTCAAAATTAAATATCTCTAACATCGGATAGCTACTAAGTAATTCATCCTCATATCCCACTTGGAACGCTTCCATTTCAACCTATGTATGTGATGTTATACAGATGAATGAACTTTCTTCATCTTTCCTAGGAATTTCTTCATGATACTCTAACTCTTTGGGCTGCAATCTTTCTTCTTGATGTGGTGTGAAATAAAATGAGAAAGTCTCATACTCTACTTTTTCATCAAGATGAAGGGTGTTCTTTATTTCTTCACCATTAATTCCTTCTTTCCTATGTTGATCCATCAAACTTCCTGGATTAACATCAATGGTTGGGATGCCATTAGAAAATTCAAATGTAAAGGAATCAAATTATGGAAAAGAGATATCTATTGATAGACTTTCATTAAGATTATTATCAACAAGTTCCTTCTCAAAAGGAGGAACACCTAGGCAAGTCACAAAATCTGTTGGTTGAGAGATGTGTTCATCATCATATTCAACATGAAAATGATAAGTTCCTACAATGTAAGGAGAGATATATTCAATCATAGAGGGTATTTTGAAGTCTTCTTCTTTAAA
Organism: Thuja plicata; assembly: GCA_018584345.1. Lineage (NCBI taxonomy): Eukaryota > Viridiplantae > Streptophyta > Pinopsida > Cupressales > Cupressaceae > Thuja > Thuja plicata. The sequence goes on from MU225442.1 coordinate 1,137,334, forward strand.
CACCGTTAAATTTTGATGGTGAAAAAGAAAAAGGAATGAAGACTTTTATTCTTTCAACACAACCCTACTTTGTAAAGGCATCTTTTTGGGATAAAAATTTTGATTGTGTAAATGGGTTTTAGATTGTGGTGCTTTCACACTATTTGTTTTATTACACTTCATTTCACTTAGCCACATAGCATCATCTATCTTGATAGCTTCCCTTTGAGCATCTTCTAAATTTTGCACCCTCTAGAGTTTTAACAAGAACTTAATTTTAGTTTCCAAAGAAGCGATGAAGACACACACCTGATTATTTTCACTTGGCTGACTAATTGGAGGAAAGTTACCAGCATATCTATTGAATCTATATACAAAATCTCTCATAGTTTCACTCTCCTTCATTTGGATTTGAAAGAAGTTTATTAATAATTTACCAACATCAACTGCGTGCTCAAATCTCTAAAGAAATATGACCTAAAGATCATTCCAACAAGTGATACAACCATCTTGCAAGCTCTGGAACCAATCACCAGCATGTCTAATGAGTCTTCTAGCAAATAATCTCACAAAGACATTCTCTTCTTGCACACCAAGAATCCAACAGGCGATTGTAACTGCTCTAATGTGGTCATCTGGATCATGCATTTTATCTCCAGCAAACTTGGGGAGGCATTCTCTTGATCCCTTAGGCAAGGATGAATATTGGTTTAAAGAAAATAGTCCAATCTGAGGCCCCCATGACTAGGCTGCAACCAAATCAATAATGCACTGGACTTCTTTTACCAAATTTAATTAGAGTCACCAACCTCTAACCTTGGGGAGGTACCTTAAGATATCCAATGAAATAAAGCACTCAAACTTCACTTTATTTCCCCAGTAGAGTCGCCAAAAATCTATTCATGAACAGATTTTTCTTCCAAGGAAACACCTATAAAATGACCCTAAAAATCCCAAACAAGAAGACTGCACTAGCACCAATAGTTGGGTCACTTCGCTATTAAAAAGTGTAAGTGCCCTCTGAATTATCTAGGTACAACTCACCATGTAGGATTTACAATAAATCAACTAAACTGTAAATGATAATGCTTTTAACTTGAAAGCAATAAAGGCTTACAAACATCTATCTGTAAACACCGCATAGATGCAAAGAGTCTAACTAAAAGGAAATAAATAGTAGATGACACAAAATTCATTTACCCAAACACTGTACTATTAAAAGAACAAAGAGAGAAAGACAAACTATTCTTTCCAAAAACATGAAAAAACTAGAGCACAAAGGCCAAAGATGATCATGTTGATGATCAAATGTAACAGATATGTATTCAAGAAAACCAATATCATTCCAAGATGAATATTAATCAAAAAATGAGAATCTATACTCAAAGTTTTAGTGTGATGACATTTCCCTTCTTTAAACACAACAAAATAACAAAGATTCTACCTTTCCTGAACATTGATCACTATCTGAAAATAAAATATCCATTTCCCTGAATTACAATCAGAATAAAATTTCATTCACCCCCCTATAGTACAAAGTCAATAGTGAGGAAAAACTTTCTCTCCTACATTCACAGCTCTTATTCTGTTGTAGCTCAAAGTCTCCCTAGCAAAATCTAAAAACTGGAACCCCCTTTTTTACCATGTTTCTATGGTCTATTTATCTTCTCTATTGTCATTGATCTTTTTTAGTTATTAGAATAACTGATTCTTGAAACTTAACTATTCAGCTCTTCCCTTTCATCTTTTCTTGATAGCTTTATTTCTTTGACTTTTATGACATTCACATTTTAAAGGTTTTTCACTTGATCAAATGTCATTTTAGGGTATTTGGACAAGTGGGAAATGAACACATTAGTCCAAAATGATAATAAACATTTGTTTCTAGGTGGATTTTTTTTATGATAGTCAAATTGGATCTCAGTGCGGGGGGCATAACTATTTATTCCACTGTTGGATTTCCTTCATTTTTGGATATGTTTTGTCATTCCTAATTATGCACAACTTGAATGTAGTGATTGAGAAAATTATGTCTCGAGGAAAATGTTATTAAGGTCTGAGTAGAGATATATAAAACTATCAGAACAATCAATCTTGGTGTCCAAACTCTAATATTTATAAAGTGTTCTCCATGGTTTCCAATAACAATTAATCATTCAGAATTGAAACCATATAACTTTAATTTCCTCATTGAAGAGTATAATAATTTCTCACTGCTTCTTATAAAGGATGTGGAAATGCAATGTTTCTTCACATGCTGCAACAAAAGATCTTCACATGAATGGCCACAATTTGTAGATATGAGCCTTGACTTCCAAAGAATGTAACCTAAATTTTGTTGTAGATGCATTCTCCTCTTGCTACGGGTCTGATAGTAATCATGAAACTGGAAACATTATCTCAATGGATTATGATTAGAATCCCTTTGTTTAAAATCTACCCCTAATGTTAAACCTATGAGCCTGTTGAACCTGTGTGAATCTGCATGAGCCCGCTTGAGCCAATTGTACCTTGCTACACTACTTTTCCCTTGGATGAAGTGGATAACTTGTATTATACCTTTCCAATATAGAATTAACCACATTGGATCTTAACATTTGAATGAAATCAAACATTGCAGAACTATACTTGTGAGGCCTCACCCCGAACCCCATCGTAGTTTTCTAGTTTTATGCTTATGATAGATTTAGCATATGATACCTTTCTTTTGATGCACTATAGACATTATGGACTTTAAGCTTTATGCATTGGATTTGATTATTTTTAATGTATGGACACATAATTCTTTATAATGCACCTTATGAACTATATTAAGTTTTCTATTATGAACCTTTATTCTGAGACTATTGATTTGGGAACTAATTATGATTATGTTATGGTTATTGATGAGATTTGGATTTACTTGATTTAAATGTTGAATTTAAATTTATTGCAATGAGAAATTTTACCTTATGATAAATGCTTAAAAAGAGAGTTATGTGATCTTGTGATCTTTACTAATGACTTAGCATATCGATGATGTCCTTATATTCTGAATATTGTTTATCTCTTTATGATGTATATTTATTTTACCAGACTGCTGGTATTTGATTTGAGTGTGTAGGTAAGAAACCATGGTATTCTATTCAGGGAACCAAACAAAGGGATATGTGAACTCAGTTGAGCCAAGGTTGCATCTGATGAGAGATAAGACCTCATTGTTTCATGATTTTATTCGTAAACATATGTGGATGAGTGTGGTAGCATAATCTTTAAATATATTTCTTAATTCCTTGTGAGTTTTTCCTAAGAGCATATGACATGGTTTAGTGATGTGTAATTTTGTGTGTGTCACTTGACACTTGTGTTTGTACCAAAGGCCATAACATGTCAGCTTGGGATTGGTTTTCCACCTACCTAGATTAGTACATTACTGACTCCCCATATGCATACCTTGGGTTGGAGAATGGGAGTGTGGTCACCTCATTGAAATTTCGAAATTTCCTTTAGAGTGAACTTTTAGAGGGGTTGTGGAGTGTCCAGGGGTGTTTTGGGGTCATTTTTAGGTAGCCCACTTGTTATACCAATAGTTAAGGGGCTTTTTAAACCTAGGATAGCCCCCATTTGACCATGTGACCCTTCCAAAAAGTTGATTTCCCAAGTTGGACGAAAATCAACTCTTGTGAGTCTTGACTTGGGTAGAAGACCATTCCATATTAGTGTTAAGACATGATTCACCTTTTTGGAAGCTCCTTTCTTAGCTCCATTTTTGGTAAGGTGTAAGAGTGTAGGGAAGAGGGACCAATGAGAGAAAAAATTTTCTCCCCATGAGAATTCTAGAGGGATTTTTAGTGGGGACTCTACAAGCTGGAGAGTTTGAACACCCACTCCCTAATTTTAGGGACATTGCTAGAATTGGAGATCTTGGAAGTAGGGATTTGGAAAAAAGGGAGCTCTTCTTCAACTTTCTTCCTTAAGCTTGGATCTTAGGTTTGTGGATGTTTATGCACTCTTTTCCTCTAATGCAATAATATGTGCTGTTGTATATGTTTTTTGTTGTGATAGGAGTATGTTGTAAAACCCATGAATCTTGTTGTTAATGTATTGTTGAATGTTGTTGCAAAGATTTTCCTTGTTTTTCCTTTGTATGTTTTTGTAAATGGGAGTATCAAGACTCACTCACCCTTGGGAGAGAAAAGTAGTCTTGTGGGTGGAGGTGTATGACAGCCCTTGGTGTAGAGTCTCTCCTCAAGGAGGAGAGGGAAGAAGCATGGATTATGGGCTTCATGAAGCCTTCCTCATAGTGCTACATTGGGGGTCATAAGGGTTTGACATTGTTCTTGTTGCAAATGTGAATATGAGAATGTTTTAGACAGCCATGTAAAGGCTGGAATTTTGTTTATGTTTGGGATGGCCTTCTCCCTTGGGTACTTGGTCCACTTCACCCCAAGTGGGATCCTTGAAAGAACCTTTGTGTAAGCCTTTGGAAAATGGGAGTTGAATGTAAAGATCTATATGTTCTTATGTTGCTGTTTGTGTTTGCATGTAACCCACCTTTGTATGGTTTCCCAAGCTCGGGAGTGGCCTCATAAGAGGCCTAGGTTGGGTGGAGAGCCGCCCCATGGTTTCTTGTTTTCCATTGTTCTTGTATTGTAATGCAAATTTTCAAGGATTGAAGTCCTCATAAAGTTGGAAAGAGCATAGAAGAAAGGAAAATATAGTTGATAGTTTTCTCAATACCTTCTTGTTTTTATGTATAGCCTATGAGGCTTATGATAGCCATGTAATAAGAAAATGAGTACATTGTAAAGAGCCTTAAAGGCTAGAACTTAATCTACTTGTTAGTAGGAAGAAGTTATTTATGTAAAAGTTTCTTGATAGCTGTTATGAAGGAATTGTATAAATTTTTAAGCTTCGATTTAGTTACTTTATTTTAAGCTCAAAGATCCTATGAAATGCATATGTATGAAATTTGAAAGTTGTATTCCTATAAAAAAAAAATTTTGTTTTATTTACTTTTAAAAGAGAAACTTTGCAAGTTAGATAAAGTTACAATCACTATTATATCTACTTTTCAAGCTATTTTAGAGCATTTCAACTTATTAGATTAGTAAAGTAATATGCTTCTAGGTATTGCCTATTAAAACTATAATTATTAAATCTATTTGTTACTACT
>MU225442.1:1142701-1154123 GCA_018584345.1 Thuja plicata
TTTAAATAAAAAACAATTTACATTTAAAAAAAAAATAGTTTTAAAAAAAAATGACAGTGCGGATGGGGAGGTGGCCGCAGCCCCCATCCTACCCGCTCTCCCTTTAAGGGAGGCGGAAAAGGGGAAGGGGCCTAGCCCCCCCGTGCTGGGCACAACAGTGCCGCCCACAGCCTGGCCTTGCAGCTGCGGTCTCTGGTGCGGCCGGTGGCCGCGCACCAGCTTGCCACTTAATACAAGGGGTCCAGGTAGTGTTTAAAATCGCTGCCCACTGGGCTAAAAAAATTATTGACGGTCGTGCTGTTACTTTGAATTTTGGCTGCCATCTGAAAACCGCTTTCCAGCTCAAAAAAAATAATAAATTTTCATATATATATATTGGAATATATATATATATATATATATACATCTTGATCCCCTCTAATGGTTGTCTCACCTGCACACACACAAAAAGAAAAAGAAGCATTTTAGAGCTAGGGTTTGGGAGGGAAGGAGAAATGAATGAGAAAAACAAAGAAAGTAATCTTTTAGTCAACTCATATTTCACCTTAACCCTAATTTCAGAATTAGGGTTAGGAATTTCAAATTGAGATAAAGAAAAAGGGGGAAAACTTTTCTCCCTTTAAAGCTATTAAAATTTATTTTCTTATTTATTTTGTCTCATTTTAATGGAAAGGTTACATTCCCTTAATTAGAATCTTAAAAGGAAATTTAGTTAAGACTTTTTACGAATAGGTATTGTTTTTGTTTTGAAAGAACAGTTGAACTTAGTAAGTGAATTAATTATTTGAGGGTAATGTTAGGAGTTAAATTAAATTCCCTATAACATTAACATTATCCACTAAATGTAAATTCGTGAATGAATATTAAAACCTTTTTTAAAGAAATTTGAATAAACATTTAAGTTGGAAAGACATGTCCTCAATTATTTTATCCGACTTGTCATTAATAATATGATTGGATTAATATTAAAATTATTAAGATAGAATAAATGTTTAAGATATAAAGACATATCTTTCAAATTTTATATCCATCCTGACATTAATTATGTGATAATTAATTAACTAGAATAAAGTAAAATAATATAAAATAAAATTTGAGATATCAAGGATGAAGATTTAATTGGAAACCATAGATATATTTAAAAAGAAAATCTAATTAAAGTTTATAAATTATTCTTAGGGTCTTATAATGTTATTTTTATATGGTCAATATATGTGGCCAGTATACTGACTATTATAAAAATAATATTATGGCAGTGCCCTACCCTAGAGAGTTAATTAAACATATTGTTCATTTACTAATAACTTACCAGGCTTTTTGAAAAAAACCCTAGAGATGGAGAACAGGGAGTCTCTCTCTCTTTCTCCACATCATCAAACTCTATTAATAAATTTAGTGGATGACATGCGCACTCCATATAACCTCACCCTATTGAATCTTCGAGCATTAACCTAAAATTAATCTTAGTCAAATTTATGATTAACATTACCTTGTGTAACTAATCCTTTAGTAGGTGTTTAGGGTTAAGGGAGGTTGACACTTGTCATCATTCCCCTTACACCCTCTTGACATTAATATTACTATTAAATTTACCTTCCAAAAAAAAAAGTTGCATTTTTTGTCGTGAAATTTTGGGCATGACACTTGGTATCAGAGCCACGTTTCAAATACTGGAACTTTAAATCCACTATATTTTCTAAAACTTTAAAATGTTTATTTTAACATTTTCAAAACAAGATCAAACTTAGTAAGAAAATTTATGCAACAACTTTCACCATATTCTTCAAAAACCTATACCACCTTCCTATGTGTGTTTAGGATGCCTTCAGTAATGCGGCAAGCTCATACGCGTGGTCAAAACCATAGGCATGCCCCTTCTGCATGAGTTTAGATGGAATAGAATGTAGTGGGTAATGATGAGGAGCAGAGGCCTCCTCTCAAAAAACCCCCCAACCCCAACCAGAAAATATTGAATGCACTTCAGAATATGGTCAGGATTATTTTAGATAGGATACCACAGATAATCAGCAAGCACAACTTGGGGGTGTAGTGCATGAGCGCAGTAGGAGTCCCCCACCTAGGATTATGGAGGACCAGGCTGACCACGAGGGTGATTTAGTACATATGCCACCTCCAGAGGTAGTTGTTCCAGCATTTGAGAGGGTACCCCATGACACAAGGGACCACATCAAGGAACTTATTTGCCTTAACCCACCACCTTTATCAGGAGTGATAGGTGGGAGTGAGGCTGAGGCTTTCCTTTTGAGCCTCGAGAGATGTTTTGGATTGCATCCTTATGGGAGAAATATTAGGGAATGCTTTTCTATCCACTTGTTGAGAGGATCAGCAACTATATGGTGGAGGACAGAAGAGTTAAAGGGTAATCTATCTATGGATGCCCTCACTTGGGACACCTTTATAGAGAGATGTAGGGATCGTTACCTATCTGAGCACTATAGGTAGTGATGGATTGATGAGTTTCATGACCTTCAGCAAAGAGGGCTCACTATCACACAGTATGAGTGCAAGTTCTTGGAACTTCTACCTTATGTTGACTATATGAGAGATGACAAGATCAAGGTCAACCACTTCGTTAGAGGGTTGAATGCATCCATATGAGGTTCAGTGTGCATGGAAGCACTCAGGAACCTTTGAGAGGCCATGGAAAAGGCCTTGATTGCTGAGGAGATTCAGGGTAGGGGATAGGATATGCGAGATCAGTCGTAGAACTGAAGCACCACACCACAGAATTTAGGGTATCAGAAAACACATTGGAAAGGGAATAACAATAACAATCAGAATAATAAAAGGCATTCTTTGAGATCTTATAAATCCCCCCCATCTCAGCAGCATTCATATCAGGGACAGAAATAGAAGGCCCCTCAAGGGAAATAGGGCTCCAAGCCCAAACAGTGGCAGTGAAAAGCTCCTAGTAAGGACCAGAGGTCACAGGCATCATCGAAACCCCCATCTAGGACTCAACAGTCCTCTAGGGGTGGTTATAATGGTTCTAGTAGGATAGGGGGCTCACAGTATTCCAGACCTATGGTACCCAGTTTCAGACTCAAGGGCCATGTTATTCTTGTGGTGCCATGAGGCACTTGGATAGAGAATGCCCTTAAGGGGGTGGACAACCTACCACAGCATCAGAGCCAACTGTTGGAGATATGGGTAGGTCCCACAGAGTTTTTGTAGCGATTGACAATCGTTAGGTAGAACATCAGGCTATTGTGATTGAGACTATAGGTATAATTGGAGGTGATAGAGTTACTATTTTTTTTGATTTAGGTGCTACAGATTCTTTTGTTTCTCCATTGGTTATGGAGCGTTGCAGGCTAGTGGCAGCTAGACAGGAAGTTAGTTGGGAGGTAGAGTTAGCCTTAGGTTCTACAGTACCCATCACTTCCCTAGTTAAGGATTGCCAAATTTAGATTGGTTCCATGACCACCATTTTAGATCTACCTATCACTCCTCTTGGATCCTATGGGATAGTAATCGGCATGGATTGGCTTTTTACACACAAGGCCAAGATAGAATGTCGGTAGAAGAAGGTAGAATGTTTAGATGACAAGAGTAATGCTATATTAATCCTAGGGGTTCAGAGGGTAGTATCCATTCGTATGATTTATGTTATTCAGATTAAGAGGTGCATGCAAAAAGGGTGCCATTTATTCACCATCACAATCAGTGATAGGGATGAGGAAGAAAAAAAGGAAACTACTCTTGATGACCATCCCATGTAATAGAAATTTGTAGATGTATTTCCTTCAGAATTACCTGGTATGCCTCCCCATAGAGTAGTTGATTTCCACATAGACCTTATGCCAACTACTGCACTAGTATCTAGGGAACCTTATAGCATGTCTCCTAATGAGCCTCATGAGCTCAAGATTCAACTAGAGGAGCTCCTTGAGATGGGGCACATACGACCTAGTTTCTCTCCTTGGGGTGCAACAGTTATCTTTGTCAAAAAGAAGGATGGATCACTTAGATTGTGTATGGACTACATGCAGTTAAAGAAATTAACCATTAAGAATCGATATCCAGTGCCTAGGATTGATGACTTGTTCAATCAGTTGTAGGGTGCCCATGTGTTCTCTAAGATAGATCTTAAATCAGGGTAACATCAATTGAGAATCATGGAGAGTGATATCCACAAGACAACTTTTTGGACTAGATACGAACATTATGAGTTCACTGTTGTTCCATTTGGTCTTACAAATGCCCCTGCTGTGTTCATGAGCCTCATGAATGGGGTATTTTTCACTTTCCATGATAGATTTATGGTTGTGTTCTTGGATGAAATATTGATTTATTCTTGTAATGACAAGGAACACAAGGAGCATTTGAGACAGGTATTATAGTGCTTGAGAGATAATCAGTTGTATGGCAGCTTGTCAAAATGTGCCTTTTTCAGAATAGAGGTCTAGTATTTAGGCCATGTTATTTTAGGTGATGGGATCTTAGTGGACCCATCTAAGATTGATGCCATTATGAATTGGCCAGCACCTACTTCCGTGATAGAAGTCAGAAGTTTCATGGGTCTCGCAAGATATTATAGGCAGTTTGTACAGGGTTTTTCTAGAGTGGCTCATCCTATCACATCCCTTCAGTGAAAGGGAAAGAAGTTTGATTGGATAGAGAAGTGTGAGAAAGCCTCTCAGGAACTAAAGAAAGAAATTACCAATGCACCTATCTTAGCAGTGCACGAGCCTACAATAGATTTTGTAGTTTGAACAAATGCTTCCTTGGATGGTCTGGGGGTAGTACTTATGCAGGATGGGTGAGTTATAGCATATGAGTCTAGGAAACTTAAGACTCATGAGCTCAACTACCCTACCCATGACCTTGAGCTTGCGGCAGTAGTGCATGCTTTAGTGTGATGGTGACACTTTCTCTTGGGACATCATTTTGAGCTTCATTTAGACCACCAGAGTTTATAGTATATATTCACTTAGCCAAACCTTAATGCTAGGCAGAGGAGGTGGATGAAGTTCTTATGTGAGTATGACTTTGATGTCCATTATATCAAAGGAAAGGAGAATGTGGTCACTGATGCCTTGAGTAGGAGGCAACATGAGTTAGCTTCCATGATCACTGGTATGGACTTGAGAGATCATATACTACACCATTTATAGGAGGATGCCTTATATTTAGAGGTTTGTCAGTTGATCCGATCTCAGAGACCCCTTGTGGGTAGATTTTCTAAGGATTCCTTGGAGTCTGATGGACTATTATGGAATAGGGGACGCATTTATGTACCTTCTTCTAGGGATTTATGTAATATCATTATGCTAGAGGCTCATAGAGCCCCTTATGTGGCACATCCTAGAGTTAAGAGGATGCATGCTGATTTGAGACAGCTCTATCATTGGCTAGGTATGAGGCAACACATTGTAGAGTTAGTAGCCTGGTGTCTTGAATGCCAGAAGGTGAAGGCCAAGCATGGTCATCTTGGAGGGCTCCTTTAGCCTCACAAGGTACCTATGTGTAAGTGGGATGTTATATCCATGGATTTTATCATTGGTCTCCCAATGTCATCTCGTCACCATGATGCTATCATGGTGACAATTGACAAATTGACCAAAGTGGCCCACTTCTCACCCATTCATACCACTTTTATAGCACTAGCAGTGGCCTAGGTCTTCTTGAGGGATATCATCAGAATGCATGGCATTCCTTAGAAGATCATATCTGATAGGGATTCCCTCGACATCATCTTTTTGGAGAGAATTGCAGGCAACTTTGGGCACCAAGCTCAATTTTAGCATAGCATATCACCCAGAGACAGATGGTCAGACTGAGAGAGTGAATCAGGTTCTCAAGGATATGCTTCATATGTATGTTATGGATCATCAGGTCAAGTGGGAAGAATATTTGCATTTAGTAGAGTTTGCCTACAATAATGGGCATCATTCATCTTTGGGTATGCCACCATATCAGGCACTTTATGGTAGACCTTGTAGGACACCTTTGAGTTGGGATAGGATTGAGGACAGAGTTACCATTGGACCCCAGCTAGTCCTAGATATGGAGCAGTAGGTAGCCTTAATTAGGCAGTGTCTCCTAGAGGCGCAGGATCGACAGAAGAAGTATGCCGATGCAAAGAGGACATAACAAGAATACATGGTTAGAGATAGAGTTTTTTTGAGAGTATGGCCTCACAAGAGTCCAATCCATTTCGGAAAGGCCTCTAAGCTTGCACATTAATTTGTGGGACCATTTGAGATTTTGGAGAGGATAGGACCAGTTTCTTACTATCTAGCCTTGCCACCTAGCCTGTCATGCATCCACGATGTGTTTCATGTTTCTATTTTGAGAAAATATATTTATGATGAGTCTCACATTATAGATTGGGATGCCTTACAAGTGGAGTCAGACAGGAAGCTAGCATTGGATTCTATTCACATTTTGGCATGCTGGATGCTAGGCCTATGAGGTTGAGAGCTATACTAGTTTAGGGTTCAGTGGGATTCCTATGATGAGGTTATAGCTTCATCGGAGGATGCAGTGCAGATGAGAGATCAGTATCCCCATATTTTTAATGAGCTCCAGGAGGAAGTTCAAGCCTAGGGTGGAGGATGTGAGGCCTCACCCAAAACCCCATCGTACTTTTCCAGTTTTCTACTTATGATAGATTTAGCATATGATACCTTTCTTTTGATGCACTATAGACATTATGGACTTTATGCTTTATGTCGTGGATTTGATTATTTTAAATGTATGGACACATGATGCATTATGATGCACCTTATGGACTATATTATGTTTTCTATTATGAACCTTTATTCTGAGACTATTAATTTGGAAACACATTATGATTATGTTATGGTTATTGATAAGATTTGGATTTATTTGATTTAAATGTTGAATTTCAATTTCTTGCAATGAGAAATATTACCTTATGATAAATGCTTAAAAAGAGAGTTATGTGATCTTCTGATCCTTAGTAATGATTTAGTATATTGATGATGTCCTTATATTCTGATTATTGTTTATCTCTTTATGATGTATATTTATTTTCTCAAACTACTGATATTTGAATTGAGTGTGCAGGTAAGAAACCATGGTATTCTATTCGGGGAACCAAACAAAGGGATATGTGAACTCAGTTGAGCCAAGGTTGTGTCTGATGAGAGACAAGACCTTGTTGTTTCATGATTTTATTCATAAACGTATGTGGATGAGTGTGGTAGCATAGTCATTAAATGTATTTCTTAATTTCCTTTTGATTTTTGCCTAAGAGGATATGACATGGCTTAGTGATGTGTAATTTTGTGTATTTCAATTGACACTTGTGTTTGTACCAAAGGCCATGACATGTCAGCTTGGGATTGGTTTTCCACCTACCTAGATTAGTACATTGGTGAATCCCCATATGCATACCTCTGGTTGGGGAATGGGAGTGTGATCACCTCATTGAAATTTAGAAATTTCCTTTAGAGTGGACTTTTAGAGGGGTTGTACAGTGTCCAGGGGTGTTTTGGGGTCATTTTTAGGTAGCCCACTTGTTATACCAATAGTTAAGGGGCTTCTTAAACCTAGAATAGCCCCCATTGTACCATATGACCCTTCCAAAACGTTGATTTCCCAAGTTGGACGAAAATCAACTCTTCTAAGTCTTGACTTGGGTAGAACACCATTTTATATTAGTGTTAAGACATCATTCACCTTTTTGGAAGCTCCTTTCTTAGTTCCATTTTTGGTAAGGTGTAAGAGTGTAGGGAAGAGGGATCAATGAGAGAACTTTTCTTCTCCCCATGAGCATTCTAGAGAGCTTATTAGTGGGGACTCTCCAAGTTGGAGAGTTTGAACACCCACTCCCCAATTTTAGGGACATTGCTAGAATTAGAGATCTTGGAAGGAGGGATTTGGCAAAAAGGGAGCTCTTCTTCAACTTTCTTCCTTAATCTTGGATCTTAGGTTGGTGGATGTTTATGCATTCTTTTCCTCTCATCCAATAATATGTTCTCTTGTATATGTTTGTTGTTGTGATAGGAGTATGTTGTAAAAGCCATGAATCTTGTTGTTAATGTATTGTTGAATGTTTTTGCAAAGATTTTCCTTGTTTTTCCTTTGTATGTTTTTGTAAATGGGAGTATCAAGACTCACTCACCCTTGGGAGGGAAGAGAATTCTTTGGGGTAGAGGTGTATGAAAACCCTTGGTGTACAGTCTCTCCTCAAGGAGGAGAGGGAAAAAGCATGGAGTATGGGCTCCATGAAGCCTCCCTCATAGTGCTACAATGGGGATCATAAGGGTTTGACATTTTTCTTGTTGCAAATGTGAATGTGAGAATGTTTTGGACAGCCATGTGAAGGCTAGAATTATTTTTATGTTTGGGATGGCCTTCTCCCTTGGGTACTTGGTCCACTTCACCCCAAGTGGGATCCTTGAAAGATCCTTTATGTAAGCCTTTGGAAAATTGGAGTTGAATGTAAAGATCTTCATGTTCATATGTTTTTTTTTGTGTTTACATGTAACCCACCTTTGTATGGTTCCCCAAGCTCGGAGGTGGCCTCATAAGAGGCCTAGGTTGGGTGGAGAGCTGTCCCATCGTTTATTATTTCCCATTGTTCTTGTATTGTAATACAGATTTTGAAGGATTGAAGTCTTCATAAAGTTGGAGAGAGCATAGAAGAAAGGAAAATATAGTTGATAGTTTTCTCAATACCTTGTTGTTTTTATGTATAGCCTATGAGGCTTATAATAGACATGTAATAAGAAAATGAGTACATTATAAAGAGCCTTAAAGCCTGGAAGTTAATCTACTTGTTAGTAGGAAGAAGTTATTTATGTAAAATTTTCTTCATAGCTGTTATGAAGGAATTGTATAAATTTTTAAGCTTCTATTTAGTTACTTTATTTTAAGCTCAAAGATCCTATGAAATGCATATGTATGAAATTTGAAAGTTTTATTCCTATAAAAAAACAAATTGTTTTGCTTACTTTTAAAAGAGAAAATCTGCAAGTTAGATAAAGTTACAATCACTATTATATCTTCTTTGCAAGCTATTTTAGAGCATCTCAACTTATTAGATTAGTAAAGTAATATGCTTCTAATTATTTCCTATTAAAACTATGACTATTAAATCTATTTGTTAGTGCTGTATAATTTCAAAAAAAATGATAGAAGGAACTATATATATATATATATATATATATATATATATATGATATTTCTTTTAAAAAGAAAAAAATACATATATATCTACTTATAAATATGGTTTACAACTTATGTTTCCATTTTTCTCATCTATTGTAGACACCCTAAATTGTCCTTTTTCATTTCTATACTAATTTAATTAATATTGCCTATAACAATATAGTTAATTCTCATAGATTAACTATATTTGTTATATTCGACTATTTATTTAATTTATTAAATAAATTCATCACCTTGTATTTAAATTTAATTTAAATACTATCCCTAATATATTAAAATTTATTTTAATATATATTTCCTCCATATTTCTTTTAAATAAATTTTATTTATTTAATCCCTCCATTTTCTCTAAAATTCTTCTAAACCTTATTTAAATTTAATTTAATTTAATTTAAATCTTACTTCTCCTTGCTTTTGGCTAAATTCAACCTAATCACACTTAAAAGGTAAATAAACCCATTTTAGTCTTAATCAATTGCACACACATGTGACTTGAAAATTCAACTCCTCACTTTAACCACTTAATCCTAGCCACTCATTTCTTTTGCCTCTTATTCTCCTTCACTCCCACCAAAACCCTACCTAACCCGCAATCTTAGCCACTCATTTTCCACCTCTTAATCTTAGCCCTCCAATTTTCATAGCAAATCCATAAAAGGAGGCCTTATTCCTCATTTGCAACTAATGAGAACTAGAGTTTTTAGTGCATTGAGCTAGTGATTGCATTTTAGAGTATTTTCTTAATCATGTCTTAGTCTTCATTCTATTTAACTTCTTTGAGCATTAGATCATCTAGATATTACATGTTAAGTAATGGAATCAATCTTAGTTTATTTAATCTTGCATCTTCATCCTAGATTTGTTATTGCACTCTCAATCTTCATCATGTGAATCTTGGGGCAAGTTCCTCATACTTGTCCTCAATCCCTTCACCATCATTCTGCATTCATCAATAGTGGGATTTATTGCATTGTGTTGGGAGAGCACACCCATAAAATCTCTAAGAGAAAATCAAACAAGTCTTGGGTGCACTCGTTTTAGCTCATCGGAGGTTGTAGTGAAGATTAGGTTGTATTTCAAGTTCTTTGCATGCTCTTAGTATTTGTTACATCTTGTGTTTGCATGTTTTTACTTGTTGTGTAGCTGCGGGGATTTTCATTGCATACATTTTGGCATGCCCGGTGGGACCCACGTCCTTGTTTCCTTTCATTTTGTAGGTTATTTGGATGAACTAACGGACAGGCAGCTCTGCTTCTATAGAGGCGGCTTAGCACACAGGCAGCTCCACACATAGGTGGCTCCGCACACAAGCGGCTCTGCTTGTACATAGGCGGCTCCGCCAAAAAGTGAGTTCCCTTTCTAGTTTTGGCTTTCTAAGCCATTTGACCTGCATTTTTCAGTCATTATAGGGTTAGTTCATTAGTTAATTTTGTCACTCAAAGCATTCTTCTGTACTTACAAGCATATTAGGTTTTAAATTTTGTTAGTTTTAGTTTTTATTCTCTTTTTGTCTCAGATAGGCGTCTCTGTTTGCACACAGGCGGCTCTAACAGAAAGAGTTTTTCTTGCATATAGCAGCATATTTTAGGGTTTTGTCTGCACTTTTAGGAACTTTTAAAATAGTTGCATTCTGCATTCTCATAATAGATGTCATTCTAGAAGCTTTAACTCACTTGGGTCTTAGTTTTTTACAAAAGTTTAGGGTCTTTTCTGCCTTCTTTCTCAGACAGGTGGCTCTTCCTGTAGACAGGCGGCTCTGCACACAGGCGGCTTTGCCTGTACATAGGTGTCTCTACCTGTAGACAGGCGGCTCTGCTTAATTTTTCTTATTTGCATCATATCTTACATGCTGAGCTTTGCTAATCTAGTTTTCCTGCAGGATTTTTGTGTCTTCTGTCTTCTAACAGTGGTTTTGCAGAACGTTTGACCAAGATCAAAGTATTTTTGAACTACTAATATATTGTCTTGCAGGACGCTTGTGGAAGACATAAACATTGAAACTACTAATCGATCTATTTTACAGGTTGCCTTGGAGATACAATCAAACTTTGTGTTTTTGATTTATTTCACATAGTTTAATTAGGGGGCTTGTGTGTTTGTGGAAAACGGTGGTAGGGATATGCTCTCACTCTTCTTAGGGTGATCAAAATACCAAACCCACTGAATTCCCCCTAGTTAGAAGAAGCCCAAGGAAGTAACCAAGTGATTTATGTGTTTGAAGGATCACAAGTAGTAGGGATATGCTCTCATCCTTTTA
>MU225442.1:1195188-1231257 GCA_018584345.1 Thuja plicata
CATTGCAAGAAGAGATTCACAGAGGAATGAATCTTAATGTTAGAAACGAAAGTGAGGATGAAGCTAAAGAAGGAAATGATGATCAAGAAGAAGTTGAAGTTTTGAATCCAGAAGAAGAAAGGCTTTTTCAAGCCATTTCCAAGATTGGGAAAAGACCTAAGATTGAGGTTCCTATATTTTAATGGAATCTTAACCTAGAGGAGTTGATTGACTAGATCAACAAATGTGAAGAATATTTTGAGTATGAAGATATTGAGGATCCTAATCGGGTCAAGTTTGTGAAGTCCATACTGAAGGGTCATGCGAAGATCTTGTGGCAGGAGATCTAATTGGAGAAAAATCAAAGAGGAAAGGATAAAATCACAAGATGGGATTAGATGGTGGATAAGTCGAAGTGATATTTCATTCCTATTGATTATGAGCTTGACCTACTAAAGAAAATGCAAAGTTTGAAGCAAGCAAGAAAATCTGTCCAAGAGTATACAGAGGGGTTCTATCGAATCCTCATCCGAACAGGCCATGTGAAAGCTGACAAGGAGAAAGTTGCCCATTACCTTAATGGGTTGAGGTTGAGAATTTATGAGGAGTTGAACCTAATTCAAATTAATAGTATTGAGGAGGCCTACCAGTTTTACCTAAAGGTAGAGGAAAAGTTGAACAAGAAGTTTGAAACCAGGCAAAGCGGAAGAGGTCGCAGTGGAAGATCTGGTGGACGATCTTATGGAGGCCGAAATAAAGATCAGAAAAAGAAGGATGAGGCTAGTAGTAGTAAAGGTCAGAGGGGAAATAATTTCAATCAAAATAATAGAGATCAAAGAGGAAGAGGATGAGGATAAGGATCAGGAAGAGGAGGCTTCTGTGGAACATGTTTTCACTGTGGAGAAGAAGGTCATAGGGCATATGAATGTCCTCAGTGTCGAGGAAGAATAGATAGAAGAAATGAACGCTAGGCCAGAGTTGTACATGTAGATTAAGATGCAAGATCATCACATTCTGAAGATTTTGAAAGAGGAGAAACACTGATTAACAAAAGAGTCCTACTGAGTGGTGAGAATGAACCTAAACAAAGGAGGAGCCTGTTTCGTACCAGGTGCAAGTGTGAGGGTAATTGTTGTGATGTGATTATTGATAGTGGAAGCATTAACAATTTAGTATCAGAAGAGATGGTGACAAAGTTGAAGCTCAAGAGATAGAAACACCCACATCCATATCGGATTGCCTGGGTATAGGATGAACACAAGGTCATGGTCTATGAACAATGCCTCGTGGAGTTCAAGATTGGTGGATACCATGATGAGGTATTGTGTGATATCATATCTATGGATGTATGTCATATGTTGTTGGCTAGACCATGGCAGTTTGACAGATGTGTTGTACATGATGGTCATGCAAATACCTATTCTATGACAAAGGATGGAGTGCGACATAAGCTAAAGCCATTGAATGACACAGAAGAAAAGGTATGTGGTAGTGCAAGAATAAAATTTGTTGATGGAAGAAAGTTCCTAGATGGTATGAGGCATGAGCATGTGTGTTTTTCTTTAATTTCAAAAGCTGGTAAGGAGGAAGTAGAAGATGTTCCTGTAGAAGTTGTAGATTTGTTAAATGAGTTTCAGAATATTGTATCTGATAATGTGCTTGATGGATTACCACCAGTCAGGAAGATCAGTCATCAGATGGACTTGATTCCAGGAGCAAGTTTTCTGAATAAGGTAGCACACAGAATGACACCTACAAAAAGTGAGGAGATGAATAGACAAGTACATGAGTTGTTGCAGAAAGGATTGATCCATGAGAGTCTGAGTCCCTGTGCTATACCAGTGGTATTAGCACCAAAGAAGAATGGAGAGTGGAGGATGTGTACAGACTCTAGGGCAATAAACAAGATCACAATCAAAGACAGGTTTCCATTGCCACGAATGGATGATATTATGGACTGTTTGAGTGGAGCAGTGTATTTCTCAAAGATAGATCTAAAGAGTGGATATCATCAGATTCAGATCAGAGAAGTAGATGAATGGAAGACTACCTTCAAGACAAAAGAAGGATTGTATGAGTGGTTAGTCATGTTTTTTGGGCTAACCAATGCACCGAGCACTTTCATGCGGCTCATGAATGAGGTTCTGAAAGAATTTATAGGTAAGTTTGTCATTGTTTACCTAGATGATATTTTGATCTTTAGTAAGACATTGGAGGAGCATTTGATGCATATTCGTATGGTATTTGAGAAGCTAAGAGAATAAAAAATTTTGATAAATTTGAAGAAGTGTAGTTTTGTGAAGAAAGAGTTAGTGTATTTGGGATTTGTGGTTTCAACAGAAGGTCTAAAAATGGACCTAGAGAAGGTACAGGCTATCCTTGAATGGCCTACTCCAAGGAGTGCTACTGAGGTAAGATATTTTCATGGTCTAGCTAGCTTTTATAGAAATTTTATCAAAAATTTCAGCAGTATTTGTGGACCCTTGACTGAAACAATGAGAGGGGATAGAAAAGAGTTTAAGGGGACTAATGGGGCAGAAAACAGTTTTCAATTGTTGAAACAAAAGGTTACAAAACAACCTATTTTAGAACTCCCAGATTTTAATAAGGTGTTACAAGTAGATTGTGATGCTAGTGGTACTGCAATAGGAGCTGTTATGAGCCAAGAAGGTAAACCGATTGCTTATTTCAGTGAAAAGTTAAATATGCTAAGAGAAAGCATTCTATTTATGATCAGAAATTTTATGCTATAGTTCAGGCATTAAAGAAGTGGAGACATTATCTACTTCCTAAGGAGTTTGTTTTATATACTGACCATCAAGCTTTGCAATATTTGAATAGTCAAGGAAATTTGAATCAAAAAAAATTGAAATGGGTTGAATTTTTGCAGAGTTACACATTTGTTTTGAAACACAGGAGTGGAAAGTCTAATAGAGTTGCAGATGCTCTTAGTAGAAGAAAACTTTTGCTAATAGAGATGCAGATTGAGATGGCTGGGTTCAAGGAACTCAAGAGTTTGTATCTAGAGGATCCTGATTTTGGTGAAGCTTGGAAAGCTTGTACAGAACCTGTTACTCTAGATAGGATGAAGTGGCTAGATTTCATCATTTAGGATGGAATGTTATTCAGAGGGAGCGAATTGTGCATTCCACGAAGTTCTATGAGGAAAAATCTCATCAAGGAGAAGCATAGCGGAGGATTGGCTGGACATTTTGGTCAAGATAAAAACCTTGCTCTGGTTAGCGAGAATTATTATTGGCCATAGTTGCAGTAAGATGTCAAGAAGTTTGTACAGAGTTGTAGAGTATGTCAAATGGCAAAAGGGGCAAAGAAGAATATAGGATTGTATCAACCATTACCTGTACCAGAGAATCCTTGGGAGGATATCAGTATGGACTTTGTTCTTGGTTTACCAAGGACTCAGCGGGGACATGATTCAATTTTTGTGGTGGTTGACAGGTTTTCAAAGATTGCACATTTCATTCCCTGCAAGAAGACTAGTGATGCTATTCATGTAGAGGAATTATTTTTCAAAGAAGTGGT
This sequence comes from Thuja plicata, assembly GCA_018584345.1. Lineage (NCBI taxonomy): Eukaryota > Viridiplantae > Streptophyta > Pinopsida > Cupressales > Cupressaceae > Thuja > Thuja plicata. Next base: position 1,198,711 of record MU225442.1, read on the forward strand.
GAGGCTACACGGTTTTCCAAAGACCATAGTTTCATATTGAGACACTAAGTTTGTTGGATATTTCTGGTTTACATTGTGGAAGAAGTTGAAGAAAGATTTTGAAGTTTAGTTCGTCACATCATCCACAGACCGATGGTCAGACAGAGGTGGTGAATAGGAGTTTGGGGAATTTGCTAATATGTTTGGTTGGAGATAAGACAATAGGATGGGATTTGATTTTACCACAGGCAGAATTTGCATACAATAATTCTATCAACAGGAGCATAGGTAAATCACCATTCCAGATTGTATATGGAAGTAGTCCAAGAAATGCATCTGAATTGAGAAAGATAGATAAGGAAGAAATAAGTAGTGCTAAAGCTGAGGATTTTGCAGAACACTTGAAGAACATCCATGAGGAAGTGAGGAAACACATTTCCAAAATGAATGCATAGTATAAGGCTAAAGAAAATGAGAAAATGAGACATAAGGAATTTCAGGTTGGGGATGAAGTCATGGTTCATTTGCAGAAGGAGAAATTTCCAGTTGGTACATATAACAAGTTGAAAATGAAGAAGTTTGGGCCATGTAAGATACTAAAGAAGCATGATTTAGGAAATGCTTATGAGGTAGAATCGCCTACTGAGTTGAATATTTCACCAGTATTTAGCATTTCAGATTTGATAGAGTATCATGAAGGAGGTGTTGAAGATGAGATCACAGTGGCACAGTGGAGTATTCCAGCAAGTAGTTTAGATACCAAGGAGATTGAAGACATACTGGACAGTTGTGTTGGTAGAAGCACAAGGAACAAGACATATGAAGAATATTTGGTCAAGTGGAAAGGATGACCTGTAGAAGATTCATCATGACTGACAAAGGAGGAGGTTGACCAGCTTGGTTTTCCTTTGGACACTTGAGACGTGACAAGGTCACTTCTCAAATTACCCTGGGTGTCTGATGTAGGAGCATCCTGGGTGTAAGGGAAATCTTGCATCACTTACAAATATGTGTTTTTCTATTTAATAAGGGCTATTTTGTACAAAGTTGCTATTTTTGAAAACTTACTATTTTTAGTAAGATGGTTGTTTGAACTCAGAATGTTCTAATTTTCCAGCTGAAGGTTCATCTTAGTCATATAAGAATGTCAGTTGAATTTCATTGCCAGATCATCTGTATTGGCGAAGTTATTAAGGACTTACTATTGAGATTTTAGGGTTCCAAACCTTTGAGCTCAATTTTAAGGACCTTAGAGGCTTCAGATAAAGGTCAAACCCCCGACTGACTAATGCTTTATAAGTCAGGCACTGTAGATTGCGATCTCCCCTTTTTGAAAAGTGGTTATAATAGCCAATCGAAGCTACAGTTCAAAAGTTATGGCTTCCAGAAGTTGGGCTACCTAATCTCATGTTTTGTAAATATTGAAAGCCGACCCTTTTGTAATAAAAGTGAAAAATAATTAAATGCCTAGGGTAGTCGGCCTTAATGGCTAGATTTCTAGAACCTTCTCGGGCGGTGGAAAATGGTCTATTTAAGGAAGGCCCGTGGTGTTTTCTAGGGCAGTTCTGGGTGGTTATTTGAGGCTTTGTCCTATAGATTATTGTAAGGGATACCCATGTGGCTTTTGATATTGTAATTCTGAAGTTTGTAATTCTACATTTGTGGAGCCAATAAGAAGCCAATTTTCTATTCTTGCAAATTTTTGTTGTTTCTCTTTGTTTCTGTCGTGTGTGTGTGTGTGTGTGTCATTATGTCATTATGTTGACATACTTATTCATTATTTTCATTATTTTTAATTTTTTTGAGGTCTTCTCAATGGATAGAACATTTCATATTGAATGTTTTCATTTGGAGTCCTTGGAAGAAGAGTGCTCCAGATTATTTAATGTGCGTCATGATGGCATCAAACATGCTATTCGGTACCTTATGAAACATAATATTGTTGGCTCGCATGTATATGATGGGGTGATCCATAAACTACTATTTTCTACTCTCTTTGAAGTTATCGATCGGTTAGAATGGGTCTTGAAGGTGGTTAAGCATGTGGTTGTTTCTAAGAATTTGGAAAAAGTTGTGCAAGGGATTCAAACCATCAATCCAAACATTATCTCTTTCAGGCTTGGCTCATTTTTTTTATAATAGAGATGGCTTTGAAAATAAAATGGTGGAGGCATGGGAGGTGTTCAAGCTATCTTACACTAAGGATGACTACATTTCTTTGATTATCTTCCATGGTCAAAATGAAGAATTTTTTACTTGTGACGATAAGAATGTTATGATGGACTACTTCTTTGGACTTGGCATTTTTGTCAACAAACTAGGTCATCTTTGGATCAAACGTAGACATGAAACTTAACTATTTAACATAATGTATGGAATACTCTTCTTTGTAAATGTTATTTTTTGATACATACTCAGGGTCTAGATATCCATATGTTCATCATCATTACAAATACTTATATAGGTAATGAAATTTATATCCTTATGCACTATGTTGTTTTGATTTTGACTCTTTTTTGAACACAATGAGTGGTTATTTCTATCTCTTCAAGGGTGGGTTATTCATTACTACCATGTCATTTTGTATTTAGTTGTATGTAGCTCTAATTGTTTATTGTCTATTATGTAATCTTTAGCATATGTATCATGTGACTAATGTAAATATGAATATGATTAACCTTCATAACATTGAATAGGGCACTCTAAACCAAAATTTTGGCCTGCTCAATTTTCTCAAATACACTAGGAACTATAGTGACAAGTAAGCCTGCAAGTGTAATAGAAGCCACCCCTATTCCTAGAACTTTGAACCACCTACTCTGCAATCTACATATTTAATCATAAATAAATTGCCAAAATCGCAATCATAAAGACTATTTTTCTCCATCCTATTATCCATGCATATTCTATGCAGCTGAATATGCATTCTCAATTCAGAGTGGGAAAATCTTATTTTGGATGTGAGCGAGAGAAGTTAAACACATAAAGAACATGCACATAAAAACAAAAAAATGAGAAACATAAATGTAGATAACACAACAACTAAGAAACATAAATGTATATATCATGGTCATAATTGTTTGGAGACACAACATAATTAAAAGGTATACCCAGATGATGCAACACAACCACTACTCCTCTAGTTCCAAGTTTACACTACGGAATCGAACAAACCATAGATAAGGAATAAACTTAGAGAACAAAGGAGGGTCATAACAACAAAAATGATATAGGGTGCCTATATTATTTTGGTCATTATGGCCCTCCTCCTGTGCTCTCAAAATTTATTCCTTGTCTATGGTTTTCTGATCCTGCAATGTCAACTTGGAACTAGAGGAGTAGTGGTTGCGTTGCATCATAAGGGTATACCACTCAATTATCTTCTATCTCCAAAAAATTGTTACAATGATGCCTACATTTATGTTTCTTAGTTGTTGTGTCCCAAGACCCTTTATGACCCTTTACATTCCCTAAAAATACATCTTAGAGGTCTTAAAGTGTCATAAAGGGTCATAAGAGGCTCATAGGAGGGGCCAAATGAGCTTCCACCTTCATGTGGTTTCCCCTGTTAAGTAGAGAATGTTAAACTATTCTCAAAACAAAGAGAAGCTCAATATTTTAAGGTCTCACTCCATGCATGGATTTTTTTTTAAATGTACCATACCATTGCAATTGTGATGGTATTCAAAGAATGAGAAATTCCAAAGCACTACATGCGATGTCCAAATGTCAGAATAATCCAATAGATGGACATCGCATCTACAACATGTCTGTCGCTTACCCATCATAATTTCAACACAAATAATGTGTAACAATGAAATGTTAATCATCATAGCCATTGCATATTGTGACTATCAATGTCATTGCAATAACCATAGATATACCACTCATTGGTGATTTCAACACCAAAACTTCAACACTGGCCTATGTCGCTTGGTCGACAAGTTAGTGTGGGAATTGTGACACATAGCCATTGAAAAAAGGACTCAAATGTACTAGTGGATACAAGTTGATTATGAGAAGTACGAGAAACTCATAAAGAAGCATGAGATGCCAAGATTTATGCCTAGGGTGGATAGAAATCTGGTGCTAATTATAGATAACATAAAGCCACCTTTTGACCTATCTTTCTTCCACAATTATATAAAATACACAGTGTATGGTTTGAACAAAGTTTCAAGTTTTGATAGAGATTCAACTTCTCTTTCTGACCTAATGAAGATGGCCATGGACATTCAACATCTAGAGGTCAATAGTGACTATGACTATGTGGGTTATGTAGTTGACGCTATACATATAGCATTGGTGGAGATACAACAAGATGTTCATGTGCCTACCATCAATCTCTATTCACACTTCATGTTTCTGATTTTGTATTACAACAAGGCATTGATGGACAAAGGGTTAGAGTTTTTTGTTTCAAAATATGGAATTGAAATGCCAATTCAAAGATGGACCCAAGTATGGGATAGCTCCTCATTACATTCTTATTTTTATTTTCTTTCAAAATAGGATTTTGCTCCAATTCTAGACATGTTGGGAGTAAAAAGGGAAAGATTGTCATTTGATGTGAGAAGGTTGTTAATACCTTGGAATTTTATTTAGGGTTGGTCAATTAGCCACAATTGGGGTGATTTCTTCTACTTTGATAAGTTCACTTCATTAGGCTATGTGGTTGCTCCCAACCACTCCATGTTCTCCCAAAATTTGTCCTACTTAGAATTTAGTTTGTAGAATTTATCAGTAAAATTACTTGGGTAGATAAAGAGTTCTTAGAAGGGCATAAGAAGGGTAATTTTGTCACTAGGTTATGGGTGGGATTTTATTTTTCTATAGGAAAAAAGACTTTGGAGTAGATTAATGGCTTTTTGAACCAATATAGAATGTCAACCACAATGTCAAGGTTTTGTGACCTAGAGTAGTTCATTAAAATATATTTTAAAAGTATGACTCCTTTGCAAAATGTGAGAGATCATGAGGCCTTAGATGATGAAGTTGTTGTCAAAAATAATATGGATAGAATTGAGGTCTAGGAGAGGGGAAAAAAATGGAAATACCTGATGATGGTAGAAGCTAAATGGAAAGAATCAAATAATGTATTTTCTAGATTCTTTCCTGATACCCCATATTTTCAAAGAATTGAGAAAATGTTGGAATCCTATGACAACCTGATGACACCAGTGCCAAAATTTAGTGTTGAATATGTAAAATATCAAGGCTCCCTAGGAAAATTGGAATTACAAGACAAAGAGTAATCAAAACAAGGGGAAGAGGATGAAGAGGATGGAGAAGAGGTCACTTCTGCTAGAGAACCACCTATTAACAAGCAAAAAATAGAGGATAAAATGGTTCAAGAAAGGAAAAGCATGGCAAAAGATGTAGTAACAAAGCATGGTAAAAAATTTATACAAATTAGAAGACAATTGAATAGTGTGCCACAACATGATCCTGAGTACAAAGATGGATGAAAGGATGATGATGGCTAATGAATTCATGAAGGATGATGAATTTGTAAAATCAGAAGAATTCAAAAGTTTCCTAATCAACGTGAAATAGAGGGACTTAAGGCAAAATATGATAGCAGGGGAAGGATAAGAAGACAAAAGTGATGAAATTGTAAAGGCAATCTTGGAATATGATCTTGGGAGTGAATTAATCACTATGGGGAAGGCTAGGTTCTTGGTACAAAAAAATGGAATACTGTTGATTCTTGATTGGGACTTATAGTCCACTTTTATCATTGACAAGATCAAAAGAAAGGAAAATACCATGTTTAAGTCATAATTTGAGATAAATGATGTGCTGAAAAGGTCAGGTTTTGATCTGAAGTCTAAGAATTTGGTCATTTGGTCCCTTGCTTGTGCCACACAAAAGCCTCTGGTTCTGAATATAAGAGAAGAAAGGAAGGCAGATAGAATTATATGGAATCTATAGAGTACAAGTGACACATAAATTTCTCACTTGTTGACCCAAGTTTCATTTATGAACTTGGCTCAGATAGAATATTTTTCTAAAATGTATGAGAAAAATTTCAACCAGATGATTGTACTAGCTAAGAAACACATGAAGTTATGGTGCATAAAAAATCTTTGGAAGAGAAAATAGGGTAGTTGAAGAAAGAACTGGAGGAAAAGAAGACAAATGAAATTCTTGAAGTGGCTATAATAGACAAAGTGGATGCATCAACAGAGACACAATGTGATTTAGAACCAGAGGAAGTCTAGACAAAAGAGCCCTTAAAAGAGAAAAATGAAAATGTTGTTTCTGTAATTCTTTCCATACTAGAGCACTGGGTGGGTATGTTAAAACAAAAGAATTCTTTGGTGCATACACTTTATGGATCACTGCAAGATGCTTCCAAGACTATTGTTGAGGCCATGATATTTCTTGAGCCTACTTTCATAACCTGGTAAGGAAGGTATAGATTGATGGACAAATTAAAGATTGACATGATGTATAGTGATGACTTCCCTGACAAGGTCATAGAAAAAATTGAGATGATAAATGAAATGAATACTTCTTATTCTTTCTTCAATGTAAAAGATGAGTTGATAAATAATAAGTTACATTTGTTTGGTGATGTATGCCCTGTACTCATTCCCAAAATTTATGATGATGCTAGTGTTCTAAAGCCACATCCAAAATGGGAGAAATAATTTGATGAAATCTGGAAGGCTAAGGATGTGAATAAACATTTAGAAAAAGGATATATCTGTGGGTTATGACAATAATTTACTTGAAATTCTTTTCAAAATTGAGGTGGACATGACAAAATTTATTGTTGAAGAAAAGATGATCTTAGATGCCAGGTGGATAGAAGTCTTGTCCAAGCTAGAACATGAAAATTTTTATGGTTGGCGCATAGAAAAAGAGCTAAATAGATGAGAAGCTAAGATGAAAGGAGAAGAAGATATCCCCAGAGCGACAACAACTTTTGTTTGGATTTGCAGCTCCATTTGTCACCCGTGTCTTGTTTCTAAAGTGGTTATTTTGTTGTAATTAAGTTGTTGGAATTCTTTGTAATCTTTCCATGTAGTCTGAAGCTTGTTGCATGCTTAGCTATAAAAGGATTCCTATACTACTGGAAAAAGGATAGCCATTTTTCTTTTGAATTACAATTGTATTATATAAACTTTGGTTTGGGACCAATATTTTGATAAGGGTTTTCAAGTATACTCTTGAATGTCATGACTCTATTTTTATATGAATACAAATGCAAATCCATCAATAATTTTTGGACTTATGATGAGTAGTTGTCTTTATTTACGTATTCTGAGTTTTGCTTAAATTGGGTGATTAAGGATTGTTCAATTTATATGTTTGTCAAGCAGATTGTGAAACTATCTTAGGGTTTATTTCAAGGAAAGATTAAATTGCCTTAGGATCATTTCAGTGAAACTTGGGGTTGGTTATGAATTTAATGATTATTTCATTGTAAGTGTGAGGGCTATTCTACGAGGTGTATGTGTTTTCCTTTGTAGGTTAATAGGTGTTTCTATGTTTGTTTATGGAAAATGGTTATGTGTATTCAAAGTTACTTCATGCGCTAGGATAAAACATTGGTGTGTAATTGATCTGGAGTGGGTGACTATCACTACTAAATTGATATTTGTCATTCTATTTCTATTCTATCAAATAAATGTTATAGAGGTTAGGATTTGTAATTCCACTATGTATTTTCTGGAATAATGTTGTGATTTGATTATTCAAAGTAAATAGGGTAAACCCACCCGAGTTTGTGGAGCTCAAAGTGTAGCAGGTGTAGGAACCATGTTTCTATTCTTCTATTTCTTTCTTGATAAGTGTATGAGATGATGGAACAAGCTTACTACAAGTATTTTATGTGTGAGAAAGAAAAGGAACCAACAAGTTATATGTACATAGTTATTACTTTTAATAGGAAGATAGAAGTTGCAGTAGTGATTTTTAACCTCTTTCTTGATGACATATAACTGATTGAATGTTTGATAATGTTAAGTTGAAGATAATGCAAGACATTAAAATAGTTAATGGTTTATATTTTCATTGATGTCAACTTGATATCATATGTACGGTCATGTATTTAATGCTAAAGACTTCAGAGAATCAATGGAACAAAGATTATGCTTTAAGCAATGCATAAAAGTAAAGTATTCACTAAGTGATAGATAACACTGACAGAGTGAACACCAATGGTAAAGGAAAAGAAACAAAGTCACAGTGATACTCGACGAGAAGAAGACAATATTTCCCAATGAGTAAAATACAATGATGTCAGACGAACAGAGATCCTAAAGCTGACTGGAGTCACACTGACAGAACTGGTAGTTATCACCAATGACTAACTATAGAGTTGACTGACAAAACAAAGAGTTCAGTAAATGACAAAATATCTAGCTGGCAAGAGCTCAAGATAGACTTAACTGGTTGTTTTCATTTTTTTATTCATCCAGAGTTAAGTGATTTATTTAAAGAAGATTTGTATAGTTGGCATAAAGATAACTATGAGATAAATTAGGAGTTATGCTTTAAATTAGATTGGCTAGATTTTTTTTCATGCCAAGAATCAAGAATCAAGAATCAAGAAACGGTGAATATCATGTCTATATAAGAGACAAGCTTAATTCATTTATGTATATAAAATAATCATGTAGAGGGGGAGTGAATAGAAAGAGGATGCTAAAGAGAAACTGATGAAGGATAACTTCATACAGTCCTTATCAATCAAGCTTAGGGAGAGCTAAAAAATTCTACAGACACCGACAAACAGTAAAGCACAACATCACAATGAAGAAAGTGTGGAGCACAAAGAATTGAATTGATACATTGATCAGAGAGGTAATGTACCTAAATAGATTTGAAAATCTACAATTCAAGTTGCATTAGAAATAGGTCATTATGTTTTAGTTTAACCATTGAAGCATCAAGTCTCTTAATAGAGTAGGACTTAACAGTCTTCTATATATTGAGGTACATCTCAAGGAGTGCCAAAAAGGTTGATTCATGAAAGTAGCACTAGATTTTCCTAAAGCCTATTGAAAGTCTAAGAAGGAGGCTGATTAAAGGATGGTAGCAAACTGAGTTTCCTAATACTAAGTGACAACTTCTATGTATGAAATCCTCTAACTGTAAGGAAACTTAGGTGCAGAAACAACTTCCTACACTAATCTCTAAAGGAAAGTATTGTGCAAATTATTTTAAATCCTTACAATTTCAGATCTGTTAACTAATTTAACAATGATATTGTAGCCATATAACATGCATAAAAAAATAGAGAATGACAATGATTTACCTTGGGGAAAACCTTTCGATAAAAAACCCCAGCACTCAAAAACCTGCACAATGTATTATCTTCAACACAACGGTTATAACACACTTGCAATGCAAGTTCTTTCAGGAGAAAATCGACACTCAAAGACAAATCCTGTAGCACAAGATCATACCAACAATACACTTTTTTCCTATCCCATTCTGCAACCCTAAAAAATTCTTATATCATGTGCTTTCCTTTTTAGGGCAACTTCCAAAGATAGTCGTATTAGGGTTTTACCATTCTTTGAACCATGATAGGAACCACGATTGTAGAAGAGTGTATAGTAATCAACTTTATCAGTTTCCAAATGTCTTCACCCATCATTGAATGTTATAGAAATAGCTCTTACGTGTCATAGGAATCTATCATAATCATTTCAGCCATGATCTCCTTACACACTATTTAAGTTGCTGACACATCAAGTGGAGTGACACATCAACATGTCAACTAGAAATGTACACTCACACTTAATTACATTATTTGCAAGAAATACATTTTACAAAACAAATAATAAGAATAGGAATTATCCAAGGTTGAGGCACCTTATTCCTAACATTCTCCCACTGTTTGAACACCTTGTAAGGGCAATACGAACATAACAGGAACTAATCGCTATAGGCCAAAAGGCCCATAGACTCCGAACACCATCTAAACTTCACAGTGCCCACTAGTTTTGTTAATGCATCTGCAACATTCTTCATAGTATCTACCTTCTCCAAATTGACCTTTCCATCTTCCACCATATCTCTCAGAAAGTGAAACTACACATCAATGTGCTTTGGTCTGGCATGGAAAGTTGGATTCTTCACAAGGTAAATAGCATTCTGACTATCATGCCAAATAGTAATCTATTCCACATCAACACCAACATCAGAACACAATCTTCAAAGCCAAATGGCTTCCTTAAAAGCATGAGTAGTAGCCATGTACTCAACTTATGTAGTGGACAAAGCAACCATAGGTTGTTGCTTTCTCATCCAACTGATGGCACCACCAAACATAGTGAGCACATAAGAATTGGTGGATCTCCTGCTATTAATATCACCTGCCCCATCTGAATCCACAAACCCATGAATACAAACTGAATGCAAATATCTAGAAGAGTTACCATGGTAACATATGGATTAATCTGATGTACCCCTCAAATATCTAAATACTCGCTTAACTGCATCCTAATGTACCCGTCTGAGGTTAGCCATAAACTAACTCAGGACTCCCACTGCTTGGGCAATGTCTGGTCTAGTACAGACCATAGCATACATAAGATAGCCAACTGCACTAGCATAAGGTACTCTACTCATGTCCTCCACCTCACTAGGAGATTTTGGAGAATCATCTATAGATAACTTTGTTCCTATTGAAACAGGAACACATAGTGGTCTACAATCTGCCATGCTAAACCTGTCAAACACAGACTTCACATACTTACTCTGACTCAACCAAAGTTTTCTGTTAGACCTATCTCTACTAATTTCCATACCCAAGATGTACCTTTCTGCCCCAAGATATTTCATCTCAAACTGTGCTGACAACTGAGATTTCCAATCAGAAATCATACCCTTACCCTTCCCAAACAGAAACATATCATCAACATATAATGCAACAATAAGAAGGTGATCATTTTCAATTCTGAAAGAGACATAATAATCTAATTTCAATCTTACAAATCCAATTGACAACACAAAGGAATCAAACTTAAGGTACCACATCCTTGGAGATTTCTTCAAACCATATGGAGCTTTCTTTAATCTGTAAACTAAGGATTCTTTACCTTTAACAATGTAGTGCTTAGGCTGTGACATATAAATCTCTTCCTCCAAATCACCATGAAGGAAAGCTATCTTCACATCCATCTGTTCTATCTCTAAATCATATGATACAGTAAGAGATAAAAAATATAATGGATGTCAACTTTGCAACAATAGAGAATATTTTACCATAATCTATTCCCTCTACTTGTGAATACCCCTTTGTAACCAATCTAGCTTTGTACCTTTCAACACTGCCATCTGCACAAAATTTCTTCTTGAACACCCATTTACAGCTAATAGATTTTCTCCCTTTAGGTAAAGGTACAAGGTCCCAAGCTTTGTTTGTCTCCAATGAAGCCATCTCATCATCCGTAGCCTCAATCTAGGAACCTACATCTTCCATCCGTAAATCCTCTTTCATAGATCTAGGCTCATTAGTGTTAGTAATCAAAGCAAAAGCACAATTGGAATCTAACATAGAATAACCAAACCTTTCTAGTTTCTTTCTTTCTCTTGTGGATCTCCTCAAGGACTAAGGTTGAGGTTGTTCTTCCTCTTCTTCTGAACTATCAGAGCTGCTAGAGCTCTCCTCATCATTAGACCCAACATGGTCTCTTTGTTCAGTCTTCTCAGGGGTAGGAGGAAACTAAACAACTTTTTTTTCCTTTTCTTTTTCATCTAGTTATAGCACAATAAGAGAAGATGTTAGCTCTCTGAAAATAACATTTCTACTATGCAAAAACTTACTAGTCACATGATCCCAAATCTTGTATCCTTTCACACCAACACTGTATCTGATGAAAATACATTTGACAGCTTTGTTTTCTAACTTAGATCTTTTGTCCTTTGGAATATGTGCATAAGCTTCACAACCAAAAACATGAAGATGTCTAATTGAAGGCTTCTTACCATACCACACCTCCATGGATGTCTTACCAACAAGAGTTGATGTAGGGAATCTATTAACCAAATAGAAAGTAGTGGCCATAGCTTCAGCCCAAAACCTTTGTTCTAAACCAACTCCACTAAGCATACTCCTAGCCTTCTCCATCAGTGTCCTATTCATTCTCTATGCAACTCCATTTTTCTGCGGGGTGTAAGGAGTTGTCTAATGTCTCTCCATTCCTTATTCTTTACAGAACTGTTCAAAATCTATGGAACAAAACTCACCACCATTATCAGTTCTCACACACTTGATTCTTTTACCAGTCTGATTCTCCATGAGAGCCTTAAATTCCTTGAACCAACTGAAAACCTGTGTCTTACTTTCCAGGAAATATATCCAAGTCCGTCTACTTTAATCATCTATAAAAGATACAAAATATACAAAACTAGAGATAGAAGGAACTTTTATAGGACCAAATACATCAGAATGAATAAGCTCTAAAAGTCTAGAAGACTTGTGAGAACTAGAGTAGAACTAAACATGATTTTGCTTACCATAAACATAGTATTCACAGAAATAAAATTTGAGATTACAATTGTTTAGCCCCTCAATGATATTTTTAGTTTTCAAGGTCCTAAGACCCTTCTCACCAATGTTACCAAATTTCATATGCCACAATATTGTCTTTTCTATAGGAAGCTTTCCTTCCAAAGTGTTTTCACCCTTAGCTACACTTACTATACTGCCATTAGAACCAATTGCCACAGTCTTCTTTACTGCTCGTTCAGATGGTGGGGATGAAGTGATAGCTTCTCTCTTCTTTGAAACAAAAGAACTATTTCACTAAGTAATGCATGCATCAAGATGAAACAAATTACATCTCCTAGTACCTTTAGTGAGCACCATAGAACCTCTCATCATCTTGCATCCATCTTTTGGAAAAATAACTTGCACACCTACATCATTCAGCATACTTACAGATAATAGATTTCATGCAAAACCTAGAATATGCATAACTTCATTGATTCCCTTTACTTGTCCATTAGGAAATCTGATAGTGACCCTTCCACGTCCAACTATCTTTAGGTGAGAATCATCACCCAAGTACACCTTTCCACCATCAAAATATTCATATTTTGAGAACTAGTTTCGATGAGAGGTCATGTGAAAAGAAGCACCTAAGTCTACCAACCACACATCATCAGATGCATGGGCTGCCAAAGCTACAATAAAAGCATCTCCATCTTCTTGAGATTTTTTAGAAGTTGAATCTGAGCCTTTCTTCTTCTTCTTTGGTTCTTTGCAGTCCCTCCAAAAGTGCCCAAATTTATCATAGTTCCAACATTTTTCCTTGGACTTTCTAGGAGTCTTAGAACTCCCATGGGATTTAGATATGCCCTTATTTGACTTATTATCATTCTGCTTTCCTTTTTCGTTGGATCTCCCGTGAACAACAAGGGCTTCCTTAGATAAATCCAAAGATTTTCTTCGCATCTCCTTAGATAGCAGTGAAGACACAACATCATCCATATAGAGTGTGACTATATCACTTTTGAGAGCCATCATGAGATGGTCCCATGAATCTGGCAAGGAACAAAGCAGGGTCATACATCAATCCTCTTCCTCGATCTTGGCACCAGATGATGCCAACTATGCAATCAATAAATTGAATGTGTTGAGATGATCAGTTATGGATCCACCTTCCTCCATTCTTAAAGAATACAAATTATTTCTTAGGAACAACTTATTCACTAGAAATTTGGCTCGATACACAGACCCAAGCTGTTTCCACAAAGAATTTGCATTAGTCTCATCAAGAACATTCAGAAGAACAACATCTGCTAGACAGAGTCTAATGAGACCCTTAGCCTTCTGATCCTTGATCTCTCAATCCACTTGAGATATCACTGTAGGTCTCACATCAAGTGAAGTATTATCCCATAGATCATGGTCTTCAAGCATGTCTTCCATCTTGAGTTTCCACAACTTGAAACTAGTGCCATTAAATTTCTCCACCTCCATTCTACTATATGAGGAACTTGCCATCTCAATCTGCAAATAAGATTCAGATTTCTCTACACAGAAAAACTCCCACTCAACTTGAGATTAGCTCAAAAAACCCTACACAACAACTAGGATCAGAATTTGATCAAGCTCTGATATCACTTGTAAGGAAACTCAGGTGCGGAAACAGCTTCGTACACTAATCTCTAAAGGAAAGTATTGTGCAAATTATTTTAAATCCTTACAATTTTAGATTTATTAACTAATTTAACAATGATATTGCAGCCATATACCATGCATACAGAAAATAGAGAATGACACAATGATTTACCCTGGGTAAAACCTTTTGGTAAAAAACCCCAGCACTCCAAAACCTGCACAATGTATTATCTTAAACACAATAGTTACAACACACTTGCAATGTAGGTTCTTTCAGGAGACAATTGAAACTCAAAGACAAATCCCATAGAATGATATTATACCAACAATACACTCTTTTCCTATCCCAGTCTAAAACCCTAAAAAATGCTTATATCATGCGCTTTCCTTCTTAGGGCAACTTCCAAAGATAGCTGTATTAGGGTTTTACCATTCTCTGAACCACGATAGGAACCACGATTGCAGAAGAGTGTATAGTACTCAACTTTATCAGTTTCCACATGTCTTTCATGTCTTCACCCATCATTGAATCTTCTAGAAATAGCTTTTACGTGTCATAGGAATCTGTCATAACCATTTCGTCCATGATCTCCTTACAAACAATTCAAGATGCTGACACATCAAGTGGAGTGACACATCAACATGCCAACTAGACATGTACAGACACTTAGTTACATTATTTGCAAGAAATACATTTTAAAAAGAAAATAATAAGAATAGGAATTATCCAAGGTTGAGACATCTTATTCCTAACACTAACAAGATCACACCTAACAGTGTGTTTGTAACCTTTAACAAGGTTGCTTCCTAATAGGGCTCACTTCAAAAGACTAAAAATTTGGGGTATCAATCCCAGTGGTTTTTCCCTTAACAGGGTTTCCACTTTAAAATCCTTGAGCTATGTGTGTATGATTTATTACTTTAGTGTGTTACATTTCACATATGCATTTTTGGATTTATTGGTATAGTCTACATATTTACTGAGTATCAAAAAATAAGTTTTACTGCTTATCAGTAATCAACAAGAATAAGGTCAGAAAAGGAAACCCGACAGACAATTAATTATTATAAGTATTTCATTGCATGCATCTTGTAAGGGATATAATAATCTAAGGTTTATTTGATTGTGGTTAGAATATAGAAAAGTTTTTGAAGCCACTGATTCACCCCCCCCCTCTCAGTTATTACTAACAATTTATATCAAAGCTTGTGTGCTTAGAAGGAATGTTTCAAGACCTAAGTCAGGATCACAAGATAAACAAATGAGATGTGCCCAAGTTGAACAAAGACAACTTTGCTTCATGGTAGAGTAGGATAAGACTCCACTTATCTGGTATTGGTAATGATATTACTGAATACTTAGATATTGAATATGTGTTTCCCACATGAGCATTAATAGTAGATCAATTGAGAGTGAAGCATGAGCATAATTGCATGGTTATAGAGATTTCTTCCTCACTCTTTAATGCTAAATTTGAAGATGTCAAAGATTGCACAACTACAAAGAAAATGTGGGACAAAATGAAGCTTGTACATGGTGGTTATGTAAATGTTCTAAGAGCCAAGGTAGAAAGCCTTAGAGAAAAATTTGATGATCTCAGAATGAAAGAAGGAAAAAACATCACATAGTACAACACAAGAATAAAAGAAGTAGTCAATGCTATACAAGGTGTTGGAGGTACCCTTGAAAAGGAGATAGTGGTAAGTATAATATTAAGAACCTTACTGCATGTATATGCTATTAGAGTTTCTTCTATTCAAGAAATGAGAGCAGTTGCAAACAATATAGTTACTCTTGATGGTTTAATTGGTAGACTGATTTCATTTGAGATGAATAACTTTGATAATATGTGTCTTACCAAACTTAGAGTCTGCATTTAAGTCTTCTACGAGAATAAGAAAATCAAGTTAGAGGCACACATTTAGAAGGGATAGTGAAAGTGAAAGTGAAGAAGAAGATCTAGATGAAATAGAAGAACTCATGGCAAGGAGAATGCAGAGAGGCAAAGGTAAATACAAAGGAAAGTTATCACTAGTATGCTTTAATTATAGAGAGATTGGAGACTTTGTTGCAAGATGTCCTAATAGAAGAAAATATGACAAAGGTAATGATAGATATTTTGAGAAGAAATCTGAGAGAGGTGATAACAAGGATAACAAAACTTACCAACAATTAGAAAGAAGAGATACCCAAGACTAAGGAAATTGGAAAGAAGGCTAGCTACCTAGCTACTTGCAAAGATGAAGATACTAAAACCAAACCTAATGAAGACATTGAAATGGTATTTGTAGCTATGAAAGATGATTCAGATGAAGATGAAAGGTATGTATAAACTACACTCATATCTAAGGTTAGAAAGAATGACATCTGGATTATAGATAGTGGCTACACTCATGACATGACTGGTGACAAAGAAAAATATAATAATTTTTAGTATTATAATGGTGGTACAGTAAGAATGGGTAATGATACACCTTGTCCAATTCAAGGTAAAGGAACTATAATGTTGAATAACTTGATTAAATGTGAAAATGCTTATTGCATAAAAGGATTGAATTATAATCTGTTGAGTGTTTCTTAGCTGAATAATTTAGGTCACAAAGTAGCATTTGAGAACAAGAAGGAAAAGATCTTCAATGAATTAGGAAAACTAATTGGTACCAGTGAACAGACTAAAGGTGACTTATTCTATCTAAATGATACTAACACCACTTGCTTAATGACTAGAAACAAAGACATATGGTTGTGGCACAAAAGATTGTGTCATGTGAATTTTGACAACGTGATAAAAATAAGTAGAAGAAGAAATGTAAGAGGCTTACCGATGATGACAAAGCCAGACAACATCATGTGCAAAAATTGTCAAAAAGGTACAATGACAAAGTCTAGTTTCAAAAGTAAAACCCATACATCTAATGATATTCTAGAATTAGTCCATACTAATTTATGTTGACCTATGAGGACAAAGAGATATTATGGAGATAGATATTTTATTCTCTTTGTTGATGATTAATCTAGAATGACGACAGTTATGTTTCTAAAAGATAAATCTTAAGCATTCATTATGTTTAAGTGGTATAAGGCTATGGTAGAAAAACAAAGTGGTAAGGATTTGAAATGTTTGAGATCAGATAGAGGAGGATAATTTATATTAGATGAATTCACTAATTTTTGTAATGAGTATGGTATAAAAAGATAGGTTTTTGCACCAAGGACACCACAGCAAAATGGGATTGCTAAGAGAAGGAATAGATCAATAGTTGATTGTGCAAGAACACTAATGATAGAGAAAGGCATCACCCAAATCTTCTGGAGGGAAGTTGTCAGCATTGTTGTTTATACACTAAATAGAGTACAATTGAAGGACACAAAGAAGACACCTTATGAGATATGGTATGGTAAAACACCCAATTTAAGTTACTTCAAGATCTTTGGTAGTCAATGTTATGTCTTAAAGGATGATAGAAATGGAAAGCTTCATGCCAAAAGTGATAAAGGTATTTTTCTGGTGTATTCTACCTAAAGAAAGGCTTTTAAATGTCTTATCAAAGCCTCTAAAAAACTAGTTGAGAGTGCAAATGTAAAGATTGATGAATTTGCAAAAAAGAATGAGCTGGAAAGCACAAAAGGACCAGAGGACTACAAAAAGTTTGTATATTGTGAAGAACCCAACACTCTACCTGAGTAATAGTGCTTAATGCTAGAACAACAAAATGTTGCAACTGATGGTCAGACTGCTATTACTGATAGCTAGGATAATAATCAAGATAATGTGAAAAGTAATGAAGAACAAAATGAAGATCAGGAAAATGATCAAGCTGATGAGATGAGAAAATAATTTGAGATCTCTATGTTTGGAGAGATCAAGTTCTTTCTTGGTCTACAAATCATTGAAAAAAGTGAAGGTATTTTCATTACATAGTCCAAATACATCAAAGAGGTCCTGAAAATATTCAAGATGGAAGATTCCCAACTAGTTGGAGCACCAATGGCTATTAGATGTAACTTAACAAAGGAAGACAAAATAACAGAGGTAAATCAGACTTTATACAGACCAATAATAGGAAAACTCATGTATGTTATACACACTAGACCAGATATTGCACATGTAGAAGGAATTGTTGCTAGATTTTCTGCTAACCCCAGGGAATCACATATGACTGATGTGAAAAGAATCCTACAATATGTAAAGAATATTGAGGAATTTGGCTTATGGTATAAAAGAGAAGGAAAATTTGATCTAAAAGTGTTTACTGACACTGATTGGGCTATAAATCTTGATGACCAAAAGAGAAAAACTGGAGGAGAATTCTTTATCAGTGATTGAATTGTCAGATGGATTAGCAAGAAGCAAGGATGCATCTCTCATTCTACTACAAAAGCATAATATGTTGTTGCTACTACAAACTTCTCAAATATTGCATGGATCAAATAGTTGCTGAAAGGTATGCATATAAAGATCTCAGAACCAGTGATTATCCATTGTGATAACACTAGTGCAATAAACATTTCCAAGAATCCAATCATGCATTCCAAGACTAAAAACATTGCCATCAAGTATCATTACTTAGAGAGAAAGTTCAAGAAAAAGAGGTGATGCTTGAGTATGTGCAATCAAAAGATCAATTAGCTGATATCTTCACCGAGCCACTGGCCAAGGATACATTTGAGTACCTAAGAAAGAGACTAGGAGTCAAACCCTTCTCTACCAGTTAGTAAAAGACTGAAGGCTACTTCAGCCTATATATTATCAGAATATCATTCATGTTGATGCAAGCAAAAGGATGAACTTCAAAGCTACATCTATATACTGAAAGGTATATATCAGAACTGAGCACTAGAGCATATTGTTGTATTGCTAATGGATAAGGGAAATTCAAGGAATATATTATGGATGGAAGAAAATGATTATTTAACAATAATGTCTGATATCTATGCGATATTTGTTTGGCATTATTGTCAAAGGGAGAGAAATTATCCATATTATCATAGTCTTCAGAAAAAGAGGAAATATTATCCATTATCATATTACTCCAACAAGGAGAGATTATATCCAAAGGGAGAGTTGCTGACAAGAGATAGAGACATCAAAGAAGAAGAACAATCAAATGAGAGATATTGAAGCAAGGAAAGGATGCAACACATCAGAACAAGCAAAACATAGAGAAATGCAAGAATCAAATCTAAGCTAATACAAAGCTTACCAGTGTTCAGACATTTTTATCAGTTATCAAAACAAACTATTTAGTAGTTTGATGAATCTCAACAATTATATTTCATATTGTATTAGAAATATTATAGTGTGATAATATAGTATGTTTCCATCAATTCCAAAGGGAGAGATTGATGACATATAACTGATTGAATGTTTGATACTGTTAAGTTTAAGATAATGCAAGACATTAAAATAGTTAATGGTTTGTATTTTCATTTATGTCAACTTGGTATCATCTATACAATCATGTATATAATGCTAAATACTTTAGAGAATCAATGGAACAAATATTATGCTTTTAGCAATGCATAAAAGTCAAGTATTCACTAAGTAATAGATAACACCAACGGAGTACACACCATCGGTAAAGGAAAAGAAACAAAGTCACAATGATACCCAACAAGCAAAAGATAGTATTGTTAGATGAGTAAAATCCAATGATACCTGATGCATGGAGATCCTAAAGCTGACTTGAGTCACACTGACAGAACTAGCAGTTGTCACTGACGACTAATTACAGAGTTGACCGATAGAAGAGGGAGTTCATAAAACAAGAAAATATCTAGCTGGCAAAAGCTAAAGATAGACTTAACTAGTTGTTTTGATTATTTTATTCACCTAGAGTTAACTGATTGATTTAAAGAAGATTTGTATAGTTGGCATAAAGATAACTATGAGATAAATTAGGTGTTATGCTTTAAATCATATTGGCTGGATTGTTCTTCATGCCAAGAATAAAGAATCAAGAATCAAGAAATGGTGAATGTCATGTCTATATAAGAGACAAGCTTAATTCATTTTTGTATATCAAATAATCACGTAGAGGGGGAGTGAATAGAAAGAGGATGCTGAAGAGAAACTCATGAAGAATAAATTCATATAGTCCTAATTAATCAAGCCGAGGGAGGGATAAAGAATTCTGCAGACCCTGACAAGCAATGAATCACAACATCACAGAGTAGAAAGTGTGGACCACAAAGAATTGAATTGATACATTGATCAGAGAGATAATGTACTTCAATAGATCCAAAAATATTCAATTCAAGTTGCATTAGAAACAAGTTATTGTGTTTCAATTTAACCATTGAAGCATCAAGTCTCTTAATAGAGCAGGACTTAAAAGTTTTCTATATATTGAGGTACATCCCAAGGAGTTCCAAAAAGGTTGATTCATGAAAGTAACACTAGATTTTCCAAAAGCATATTGACAACCTAAGAAGGAGGCTGATTCAAGGATGGTAGAAAACTGAGTTGCTCGATACTAAGGATGGTAGAAAACTGAGTTGCCGGTCCCAGTGGTTTTTCCCTTAACAAGGTTTCCATGTTAAAATCCTTGAGTTATGTGTGTATGATTTATTACTTTAATGTTTTACATTTCACAGAAATTTAATTATTATATGTATTTCATGGCATGCATATTGTAAGGGACATAATAATCTGAGGTTTATTTGATTGGTGGTTAGAATAAAGAAAAGTTTTTGAAGTCACTGATTCACCTCCCCCCTCTTAGTCATTACTAACGTTGCCCTAGGCGAGCTCCTCCATAGCCCAACTAGGAAGAAAGAGTAATAAAATTTGGTACCTTACAAGAGTGGATTGAATGAATCAATCATGTACCTTGGAGATGTGGATAAGACTCCTATTGAGTCTTCGCTACAATCTTGAAGCTATTTGAATCCTTTTGATTGGCTTACTAAAGAAAAGAATCAAGACTTGCCCATTTTCCTTGTAAATTGACATAGTTAGGGTTTTATGGTGTATGGATGGTCTAAAGAGCTAAGACCTAAAAAATCTCAAATATTTCCTCAAATGGTGTCTAAATTAATGGTTTTTTAAGGGGGTTGTGTGGAAGGTTTGTGAAAGAAAGCCAAAACCCTACAAAATATGCATAATTTAGACCTACTAGGTTAGTAGCCCTTAAAAGTAGGAAATTTAAATAGTGATGGGGAAATGAAACATGAATATTTTTAAATAATGAATTTTTGGATGAAATCACTTTAGGAAAATGCTCTAGATTCATGTAAGGTAATGCTAGAGGGCTAGTAAGTATGTGTTGGAGCTTAGAATAGTGAGTTCTATTGGGAAGGATAACAGTTAAGCACTTAGAATTAAAATAGAAGTTGAAGAGAGAATAGGATTTGAAATATGCTAAGAAGTAGGAGTTCTAAGAGAGAGAAACCCTAAGAAGTCCTTGAGGGACTCAAGTATAACTAGGCTTATTTTTATGGAGAAAGATCCTCTCTATAAAATTGGTATTTGAGCCTAAAGATGTGGGCTAGTGTGAGTTGCATGTCAGAGAAAGAATCAGCCGCGGAATCCAACATGTTGAGTAATGTAGGGTTAGCTAATAAGGGTTATTACCAATAGTTATATAGTAGATTTCAAAGAGAAATGATAGCCCAATTAAAACAAATATCTGGTGAAGTAGAGGTGAAAACTAAAGAAGTCAGTGGAAAGATAGACGAGAAAGAAGGAAAAGGAAAAGTAATGGAGAGGAAGATGAGGTCCATGAGCCTAACCCTATCATCCAAGAAGAACCTTTCCTAAAAGATATGAAGGCCAGGAGTGGAAAATAATTAGAGGGAATACCTATATTTAGTGGTAAGATTGAACTTGAACTAGTCATAAAGTGGATTGAAGGAATTGAAAACCACTTTGAGTGTGATGGTGTGAGTGAGGCTCAGAAGGTCAAGGTAGCCAAATAAGGACTAAGAGGAGCTTTCTTATAATGGTGGAAATTTTTCCAATTAGAAAGAGAGAAGGAACATAAGATTAGAATAGCTACTTGGAATTGAATGGTGGTGAAAGTTAAAGATGCCTATATGCTAGAGGATTATGAAATCCAAATGTACAAAAAGAGACAAAATTTTAGACAACAAGAATTTGATGTAAATGCATTTATTGAGGAATTCCAGAAGTTGTATTTGAGGTATAAAGTCCAAGAGGATAAAAGAAATAGGGTGGAAAGGTATGTCAATGGGTTGAGTTGGAACATTAAAGAAGAAACAAGATTGTTAAGCCTCAAAACAATCCACAAGTATATTATTTGGAACTTAAAGTGGAGGAGAAAACTAAAAAGAAACAAGAATCAAGAAATAGAGGTAGTGGTAGAGGAATAGACAACAAAGGCTATATAGGTATTTTTGTGGCAGAGGCACAGACCAAAGGACCCAAGGTGAATCTCGACATGCAGAATAGACTGGTGAGACAATTGGTACAGGAAGTTGTACTAGATGAAGAGACATTGGCAGTAGTAGCAATAGAGGTAGATCTGGGGAATCATGTAGAGGATCTTATTTATCCAAAATGAAGTATTATCATTGTCATCAATTAGGAAATCCTACTTATAGGATCCTTGAAAATATCTCTTCTTCTCAAGAGGATAGGAGAGTCACTTATGTAGAAGAGGATACTGCAAGTGTCAAATATCCTAAGGTGAACTTGGATTCAGAGGTTGGAGAGAACTTAATGATAAGAAGGACATTGATCAAATATCCCCTCAGAGAGGAGACAAAGAAAAGGAGGTCTCTATTCAAGGTAGAATTCCAAATTTTGGGTAAGGTTTGTAGAGTAATTATAGACTTCGGTTCTACAGATAATATCATCTCAGAAGAGGCAACTAATAAGTTGAAACTCACTAGAATACCTCATAGCATCTCATATGCAATTTCCTCACTAAATAGGAGGTTATAAGGACACTTTCTTTTTTATGTTTTACCCATGGATGCATGCCATCTGCTATTTTGCAGACCATGACAATTTGACATAAAAATTATACATGATAGTGAGAACAATTCCTATTATTTTCAAAAGAATGGTGTTACCTAGAAGATCCAATATTTATTTCGTGAAGAAGTAGGTAAGACTGAGGGTCCCTATGTGTTATTGGTTAATATAAAAGTTTTTTGGAATACTCTTAAGGAGGAAGATGGATATGGATTATTTATTGTTGTAAAACCTAAAGAAGAAGAAAAGACTAGGAAAGTAGACATAAAAAGACTAGGAAAGTAGACATACCTGGAGAAGTACAATGTCTCTTGGAAAAGTATACAAGTATCATAAATTATGGAACTCCTACTACTTTACCACCACAAAGGACAATAAGCCATTATATTGACTTTTGTTAGGAGCATATTTTCCAAATAAGACTCCTTACAAGATGACACCGCAACAACATGAGGTGATAGCTAGACTTCTTCACAATGGTCTAATAAAAAAAAATTCCATCTGCAATCTCAATAACACTAGCACCCAACAAACGAGGAATATGGATGTTATGTATGGACTCGAGAACAATAAGTAGGATTACTATTAGGTATAGGTTCACTATATCTAGAATTGATGACCTTGAGGGGGTGGACAATACTCTAGTAAAATAGTTCTTGAGAGTGGCTATCATGAAATAAGTAGTCACTTTGGATTGAATAATACTTTAGAGCTAATTCAAAAGTTCTACTATTGTCCTAAAAAAAACAAAAAAAAAGACATAAGGAGGTATGTATAATAGTGTACAATTTTCCAAAGAGATAAGGGCACATCCTCCAATGCAAACAAGGAATGTACAAGTGGGCATGCTAAAGAATTTGCACATTCCATGAAAGAAATGCATGAGAAAGTGAAGAAAACATTGGTTGAGAACACTTTGTAGATCAAATACAAAGTTGATGTTAGGTGAAAATATGTATAATTTTTAGTAGGGGATTGGGTCATGGTCCATTTGAATAAGCCTATAATTTAGAAGGGAGTTCTAAGAAAGTTACAAATGAGGAGAATTGGTCCTTGTCAGATCAGGCCTAAGTTTGGGAACAATGGCTAAAACATATATTTACCCAAGGATATAGAACTATATCCTATATTCAAAATGGAAAAATTGGTATAGTATAAAGACCCCAATCCTAAGGAAGGTAATATGGTTCTTGATGTTTGAGAGATGGCAAGTGATCTGAAATTTGCTTCCCCACCCAATCCTACAACACAAAAAGTATTAGATACAAGGATTTCAAAGAAGACAATAAAAAAGGATTATCTCGAGTGTTTGATCAAATGGGCCAATATGCCAGTAGTAGAGGCAAATTGGGTACTTGAAGGTGACTTTCAGAAGTTGGGAATTGATTTTTCACTCCTCACACCTAATGTGACTTAAGCTATTTTCATCTGGGTTAGAATTGTGTAGGAGCACCTAGGGCTTAGGTGTGATCATGTTAGGATTAAGTTATACAAAGAGGGGGGTGACAACACTTCAAAAATGAACTTAATAATTTCCAAATTAACCATATAATTACTCAAATTAAAATAACATAAGCACACAATACATAACTCATAAAATCATGAATTATTGTACAGGAAACACTAGCGAAGGGAAAACCTAGGTGGGGATGGTGCCCAAAAATATTTACTAAAATTAGTGTGTCCCTATTAAGAGACCGAGTCTTGTTAGGATCCAAATATTATATTAGCACATTTACCTGGTAGGGGAATACAAAACCCTATTGAAGATATGCTGAGCATAATACTCTTACAACCAGAAATAGTTCTAATACAATCAACCTCATAAGTGCACAATACAAGCATCAACTAATGCTTAGATAGTTCTACTTGTGTCTCACATCAACATATTATTAACATAACAATGCATCTATACATTACTTTTGTTATATTATATCACACCATGTCCTTCATTCTTCACTTAGAAGTCTTGGATTCCATATCATATTCCCTTAATTATCACAATTGTTCATCTATCCTATATAAGTGTTACTCGGTCTTCCCATATCTTTAACTATCTCTAACTCACTGTGATCAACACCAAAACTCAAATGACCATAACAGAAGGTCATACATACCCCCAAAATGTCCTTTCCTAATCTCACAAGTATTCATTCACCATATACTAACTTCACTATCCAAAACTATACTATTATACTTTGTATTTTAGTTTACTATACTTAGTCATTTTGTAATCTACATCTCCAAAACCGTAAACAAATCCAAGAGATCATCATACCAGACATGTTATAATAAATGACAACCCTCAAGTGTCCCATATTACTCCAAAATGAATCACTTTACAATAGATCAACCCTCAAATTTTGGTTTGGAAGACCTTCTCAAGGTATTATGATTGCTTAAGTTTGTTTTAAGGTTGTTTTAAGGTAGTGTAGTTGAGTGTGAAATGTTGTGTTTGGATTGTGGTCAAATTGTGTCAAATGGGCCTATTTATGCTTTGTAATCCAAATATGGAAAGATTTGAGAAATTATACCTCAAGTGCACAAACATACTAATTAAGTTGTAATTAGGTCCAAGGATAGCTTAGAAAACATTTGAAACCCATACATTGGATCAAAGAAATAAAAGAAGGAAAAATATAAAAGTTGTCAAATGTTTCTGCAATAGGTAGTTGCAACATGACAAGGGGACATATTTAAGCACTTTTCAACAATTGTATGAAGGTTTGATAAGTTTTGGCACAATTTCCAAGAAGGAGCAATAGACAATTTTTTGAGATAACAAAATCTCTCTTACATTTTTTTGTGTTCGATTTTAATGGATTGAATCCATCAATACTTAATCATAGTTAGAAAGAGTTAAATTTTTAATTGTGTTGTGAGTAGTAGAACTTTGTATTTTTTTTGTTCTTTCATTTGTAAATTAATTTTGTCCCTAACTCTGAGTCCTTGGACTAGATAGGGTTGTATAGAAATTATGACTCAATTTTTAAGTTCTCACTGTCATAAACACTAACGACATGGGTGAATGAAAATGGGGTTTGTGTACATAATCTTTTTGGTAGGAAGCTAGAAGTTGCAATAGTGATTTTTAATATCTTTCCCTAGGTGAGCTCTTCAAGTTGGTAGAATGATATAATTGATTGATTGGTTCAATCCACTACCTTAGAGATGTTGATAAGAGTCCTACACAGTCTTGGCTAATGTGGGAATCTATTTAAATCTTGTCGATTGGGTTACTAAGGCAAAGAATCAATACTTGCCTATTTTCCTTATAAATTTACCCTATTAGGGTTTGATGGTGTACGAATGGTGTAATGAGATAAGACCTCAAAAATCTAGATACTTTACTCAAAAGGTGTCTAAATTACAAGTTTGTTATGGGCTCTTGCCAATTTTTTTTGAAATAAATCCAAAACCCTACAAAATAGGCCTAATAGAGACATACTAGTCTAGTAGCCCTGAAAAGTAGGAAGTTTGAATAGAAATGGGGAAATGAAACAAGTATCTTTGTAAAGAATGAATTTGTGGATGAAATCACCTTAGGAACATGCCCTAGACTCCTGCAAGGTAATTCTAGAGGCCTAGTAAGTTGGTGTTGAAGCTTAGACTGGTGACTTTCATTGGGAAGGATATCCTTGAAGAACATAGAATTGATATAGAATATCAAGATAGGATAGTAATTATAATATCCTAAGATGTTAGGGGTTCTAAGAGAGAAACAAACCCTAATAAGTCCTTAAGGGACTGGTTTAGGACAAGGCTTATTTATAAGGAGAAAGAGCCTCCCTATCCGTATCAATACTGAGCCATTGTGTAAATCACCATATTGATTTCACCTTTATTTTTTTTTAATTTCCTTAGAATTAGTTTCTCTATGGTTATTCCAATCTTGGGTTTCCATGTAAAAATCTAGTGCTCTCTTTGTTTGGATTTTTCAACAATTGGTGTCAGATCCTGGTCCCTTTAAGAAAAGCGTAACCGCTTGAGGGAGATCTTAGTTGCTTGAACAAATGGAAGGAGGTTTCTACACTATGGAATATTTATAGATTATGTTGAGTGACCTTGATGGTATTAAATAATAAAATTAGGAACTAAAGGAAAACCTGAAGGAAGAAAATACTTTCATTGCTAAGCTAAGAGGTCAAATTAAGAAGTTTAAAGCTAGACATAAGGACATCAATCAAGAACTAGAGAAATAAAAGGAAAAAATTTCAAAGTCAGAATGGGAGTTGACTGAACTGAGAAAATAAAAAGAGGTGTGAATATATTTAGATAAGATATTAGTTATGGATGGAGATCTAATCATAGATAGTTCAAATTACAAATCAAATACATCCTAGATAACAATATTTGAACATGAGAAAGTATTTGAGGACTGGAAAGAGACTAAGGAAAATTTCAAGGAGATAATCACAAAGAGATCAAAAGAAAACATGAATTTTAAACTAGAATTGGAAACGCTAAAGGAATAAAAAAAGGCACATGAGAGAAGTACTATCGTTCATCAATTTTTATTCCCTCAGAAAGGTCTCAATTATAAAGAACAATTAGGATTTATCAGTGAATGTTCAAATCAGATGGACAAAGGCAAGAATAAGGAAAATAAAGATTATTCAAAGGTTGAGTTAACAAGTGAGGTAAAAAAATGGGAATGCATCTACAAGAAGGTCTCAAGTAAGACTATACCAAATCCTTAGAATAATCTAATTTTTAATCTTTTTTATTATATTTGTAAAAACATTGCTCATAAGGTATTTGATTGTTGAAAGATAAAGACACAGATAATTCAATGATTTATTTTTCGAAAGGTTTGTCACAAAGGCATTCAGTGTAAGAGTTAACTCTTAGATCAGGGGAATGCAAAAATATTTCATGGGAATTGTTATGTACTTCATAACTTTGGTTACAAAGCTAATCAATGCAGAGCTAAATTAATAATATCTATGAAATGAAATTTGAGTTTTTTTCAATTGTGGATAGACATGGCATTTTGATAAATCATGGATTATATCAACTAGTACTATATGTGCTAATCATACTATCGTATCTAGTGGATCTTAGAAGCAGGCATGAAAGGGAGAAAGAAATATGATGGTTCAGATATTTTGGTGGTATAGGATCCTGGTACTAGGCCTACTAAAAATTGAGGCAAGAGTTTTAGCTCAAGGGGAGTCATGAAAAATTTAAATCTTACACCTCTCCTATTCCTAAGATGTGTTGCTTGGAACTATGTTGTTTCCAACATATATAAAGTGTCATTAATGATGACAAGATAGTTTCAAGTGATTTTTTTGTGAAGTACATTGCTTGCATCAACAATAATCAATTTGAGTGGGATTCATGATTATCAACATTCATCCATATTTAAAAGGATAACTTTTCAAATCACTTGGTACTATAGGGCGAAGGATTCTATTTTGGAAACTTGTAGATTGCTGGAGCGAGAGAGAAAAATTAAAATAATCATGGCACCAAAATCAATTGTTTGTGTTGATGTGAAAACAAAGATAAATAATAAAGAAGTGTGCATTTGGATTTCCTGCAAAAAAAATATAGAAAGTAAAAAATCTAGAGCTCGACATTTGGAGGGAATTTTTGTGGTGCTATAAAAAAGGATTCAAATAGTTTGTGTTGATTCTCTTTCAAGGTGGAACCTTTGTATTAGGAACACTTTACAATGTGATGAAGGAAGTAATTGAGGAAATTTATAGTCTGTGGAGCATTGGAAAATTACCCAGGAAGAATTATGTTACCAATTAGGAGATATAAAATCTAACAGAAATCCATTGTGATCAGCACGCATTCCTTTAAGACAACATTGAAAATCCAATTATAAGGTATGTTTCTTATTGTGTTTCCTACAATAATTGAGTTATAAATTCTAATGGTTTGACCTACGCATTAGTTGTATACATTGCATAAAAGATTGTGAAGGAAAATGTTCAAATATATTTTTGTAAAATGTTGCTAGATAATTTCCTTGGGAATGTGAAAATGATAGTTGCGGATGGATATGCATTTAAATTTACTTCATTTTTGATGTGCTTAGTGTTTTTCTTTATGTAATATTTTCCTAGGAATGAAAAATTTGAATGGAGGAAATGCATTCCAATTTCTAAAGAGACTTGCAGTTATCTAAACTTCTTGAATGATAGTGTGAATGCATGTAAGATATACTTGATGCAAGAGCATCCTGGGTGTAAGGGAAATCTTGCATCACTCAAAAATATGTGTTTTTCTATTCAATAAGGGCTATTATGTACAAAGCTGCTAATTTTGGAAATTTACTATTTTTAGTAAGTTGGTGATTTGAACTCAGAATGTTCTAATTTTCTAGGTGAAGGTTCATCTTAGTCATATAAGAATGCCAGTTGAATTTCATTGCCAGATCATCTGTATTGGCAAAGTTATTAAGGATTTACTGTTGAGATTTTAGGGTGCAAAATCTTTAAGCTAAATTTTTAGGACCTTAGAGGCTCTGGATCAAGGTTGAACCCCTGGTTGACTAGTGCTTCGCTAGTCAGGCACTATAGATCATGATCTCCACTTTATGAAAAGTGGTTATAATAGCCAAATAGAGCTACGTTTCAAAAGTTATGGCTTCTAGAAGTTGGGCTACCTAATCT
This sequence comes from Thuja plicata, assembly GCA_018584345.1. Lineage (NCBI taxonomy): Eukaryota > Viridiplantae > Streptophyta > Pinopsida > Cupressales > Cupressaceae > Thuja > Thuja plicata. The sequence continues at coordinate 1,228,353 of MU225442.1, forward strand.
CATGTTTTGTAAATATTTAAAGCCGACCCTTTTGTAATAAAAGTGAAAAATAATTAAATGCTAAGGGTAGTTGGCCTTAATGGCTAGATTTTTGGAACCTTCTCAAGCGGTGAAAATTGCCTATATAAAGAAGGCCCGTAGTGTTGTCTAGGACAGTTCTGGGTAGATCTAGGTAATAATTCGAGGCTTTGTCCTACAGAATATTGCAAGGGGAATGCCCATGTGGCTTTGCATATTGTAATTTTGAAAGTTTTTAATTTCACATTTGTGGAGATAATAAGAATCCCATTTTCTATTTTTGCAAATTGTTGTTGCTTCTCTGTTTTTGTTATGTGTTTGTGGCATTAAGGGGAGCACCCTTCATCAATACTTTTTTACATTAAAAATGAATATTTATCCTTGTCTTGTGGTTACTAATACTATACTAGTAAGTTAGTATGATAGAAGTTCCTTTTTTAAACAAAATAAATTGGAAATAGTCATCGGTGGTTCAGCCTCTGAACTTAAAAGGATGAAGACAAGTTGTTAGGAATAATAGTCCATAAGACAACTGAGAGGTGGGTGAATTAGTTGTAGTATCAAAAGTAAATGATAACACAGTAAATGCCAACACCATAACACAATATTTGTTGTCGAGGAAACCCTGTTAAATGGAAAACCCTGATGAGTATTAACACCCACAAATAATGCACTAAGAGTATAGTATCCCTATTAAAAGATATTAGCCCTGTTAGGAGCTTTTTACAACATTACAGTACACAGTCCCTGTTAGGAGACAGACCCTATTAGGAGTCAATGAAAATAGTAGGCTCACTACCAAGGAGCACTACCAAAAGAAGGTTAAATCCACCCTCAAGGATTTACAATATGAATCAAGTGTATAAACAAAATACACAATCCAGTGAACTGTCTGATAGAAAATTTCTTTGCTTGGTGAGTTCCAATGAACTATAATAATCATTAACTCTACTCTATATCCAGCAGTAAAAAATATTTGCAACTTACACACATCTCTACCCTTTTTAATCTTTGCCACATCTTCTCTACAAGAAAAGATCACTCATCTATACCCTCTTACAATAATTCATTAGGTCGGCGAGTTAAGCTTTCCTAATACATAACTAACTTGGTCGGCCAATTAAGGTTTTCATCATACAAATAATTATATAAACCCTTGCTAAGAAAAATGTGATACCTATAACAAGTAAACATCAATTAAAATCCATCACATATACCTTCAGACTCACAATCCATTCTCATAATTAATTTCACATGCTACATATCTAAAGTCGATCAATAAATAGGCTTCTCCAAAATATACGCTAAAACTAACATCACCAATAAAAAAAGAAGAATAGAAATAAACCTATTACTCCAACAAATGTCAGCTATCAACCAGTAATATTGCATCATCTAAAATATCTTCACCAAAAAGATACACTAGAAATACAAAGACCTGCTCTATCTAGAATCACAGTTACAGTCCAGAAAACTAGTCTTCACCAAATCAACTGTAACAGCCACAATATGTAACATTAATTCAAGTAACCTTAGGAATAAGGTCAGCACACATCCTTCTTCTAAAATCCAACTTCAATCATTTTGTATCATCCATATAGTATCTATAAATTTCTTCTAGTCAAGTAACCAGTATGTATTCTCTACATAAATATATGTTGACATCACTGAAAAAACATGAATATAACCAACATGATCAATAACCAAAATTGATATCATCCACCAATCACCCCCTTTGGAATTGATGGAAACATATGAAAAAATCCATATGTGATGCAGGAGCATCCTGGGTGTAAGGGAAATCTTGCATCACCCAAAAATATGTGTTTTTCTATTCAATAAGGGCTATTTAGTACAAAATTGCTATATTTGGAAACTTACTATTTTTAGTAAGTTGGTCATTTGAAATCAGAATGTTCTAATTTTTTAGGTGAAGGTTCATCTTAGTCATATAAGAATGCCAGTTAAATTTCCTTGCTAGATCATCTGTATTGGCGAAGTTATTAAGGATTTACTGTTGAGATTTTAGGGTGCAAAACCTTTGAGCTTAATTTTCAGGACCTTAGAGGCTCCGGATCGAGGTTGAACCCCTAGCTGACAAGCGCTTCGTGAGTCAAGCATTGTAGATCGCGATCTCCCATTTCCAAAAAGTGGTTATAATAGCCAAACGGAGCTACAGTTCAAAAGTTATGGCTTCCGGAAGTTGGGCTACCTAATCTCATATTTTGTAAATATTTAAAGCCGACCTTTTTGTAATAAAAGTGAAAAATAATTAAATGCTAAAGGTAGTCAGCCTTAATGGCTAGATTTCTGGAACCTTCTCGGGCGGTGGAAATTGCCTATATAAAGAAGACCCATAGTGGTTTCTAGGGCAGTTCTGGGTGGATCTGAGTAATAATTCAAGGCTTTGTCCTACATAATATTGTAAGGGGAATGCCCATGTGGCTTTGCATATTGTAATTCTAAAAGTTTGTAATTCCACATTTGTGGAGATAATAAAAAGCCCATTTTCTATTCTTGCAAATTGTTGTTTCTCTATTTTTGTTATGTGTTTGTGGCATTAAGGGGAGCACCCTTCATCAAGTGGTATCAGAGTGAGAAGTTCCCGAGTGTGTAAACAGATCGCTGACTGTGAGGCAGTTTGCACCAGGACCGTGATTAGGGTTTCAGCATGCATCACGAAAATGCCTCCACGAAGGGAACATGGCGGAAGAGCTGGTGTTGTGACACCTAAGGTTAGAGAGCTCTAGAGACAAGTGTGAGCATTCCAAGAAGAGATTCACAGAGGAATGAATCTTAATGTTAGAAATGAAAGTGAGGATGAAGCCGAAGAAGGAAATGATGATCAAGAAGAAGTTGAAGTTTTGAATCCAGAAGAAGAAAGGCT
>MU225442.1:1235288-1288058 GCA_018584345.1 Thuja plicata
AGATACTGAAGAAGCATGATTCAGGAAATGCATATGAGATAGAATTGCCTAGTGAGCTGAATATTTCACCAGTGTTTAACATTTCAGATTTGACAGAGTATCATGAAGGAGGTGTTGAAGATGAGCTAACAGCAGCACAGTGGAGTATTCCAGCAAGTATTTCAAATACAAAGGAGATTGAAGACATACTGGACAGTCGTGTTGGTAGAAGCACAAGGAACAAGACATATGAAGAATATCTTGTCAAGTGGCAAGGATGACCTATTGAAGATTCATCATGGCTGACAAGGGAGGAGGTTAACCGTCTTGGTTTTCCTCTGCACACCTGAGACGTGACAGGGTCACTTCCCAAATTGCCCCGGGTGTCTGATGCAGGAGCATCCTGGGTGTAAGGGAAATCTTGCATCACCCAAAAATATGTGTTTTTCTATTCAATAAGGGCTATTTTGTACAAAATTGCTATATTTGGAAACTTACTATTTTTAGTAAGTTGGTCATTTGAACTCAGAATGTTCTAATTTTTTAGGTGAAGGTTCATCTTAGTCATATAAGAATGCTAGTTAAATTTCATTGCCAAATCATCTGTATTAGCAAAGTTATTAAGGATTTACTGTTGAGATTTTAGGGTGCAAAACCTTTGAGCTTAATTTTCAGGACCTTAGAGGCTCCGGATCGAGGTCGAACCCCCAGCTGACTGGTGCTTCGCAAGTCAAGCACTATAGATCGCGATCTCCCCACAAACGGAGCTACGGTTCAAAATTTATGGCTTTCGGAAGTTGGGCTACCTAATCTCATATTTTGTAAATATTTAAAGCCGACCTTTTTGTAATAAAAGTGGAAAATAATTAAATGCTAAAGGTAGTCAGCCTTAATGGCTAGATTTCTGGAACCTTCTCGGGCGGTGGAAATTGCCTATATAAAGAAGACCCGTAGTGTTGTCTAGGGCAGTCCTAGGTGTATCTGAGTAATAATTCAAGGCTTTGTCCTATAGAATATTGTAAGGGGAATTCCCATGTGGCTTTGCATATTGTAATTCTAAAATTTTGTAATTCCACATTTGTGGAGATAATAAAAAGCCCATTTTTTGTTCTTGCAAATTGTTATTTCTCTGTTTCTGTTATGTGTTTGTGGCATTAAGGGGAGCACCCTTCATCAATATGCATCAACCCAAAAGTACTCTCTCTCAATACAATCTTCTCAATATCCTCAACATAAATATCCCCAAAACAGTAGGGATTTTCCCATAGATTCCTTCCCCCTTTGGAAGAAATGGAAAAGCATTCCATAACTCATCTGTAGTCTTCTGTAAGGTTTATCTTTTTCAAATCTTCATGTCCAACAATTAAGTGAAAGATCACCCAAATGTACTCCATAGTTTTCTTCATTGATCACTCCCCCTAAGGAGTAGATACATACATCAAGTCTAGAGAGTCATATAGCTTTGAAAACCACTTGACTAATGCATATCTGCATCAATTAATTACCACTAGGAGGGGCCACCACCCCATGCATGCCTTTGACATATTTAAAAGAATCTTTTTGCAAAGTTTTTGTAAATATATTTGCTATCTATTCATTTGTGCTAATGTAATCAAGTCTAATTTCTTTATTTTCTACCTTCTCCCTAATGAAATGACACTTAATAGAAATATTCTTAGCTTTTGAATAAATTACAGGATTCTTTGACATGTTTACTGTGCTATTGTTATCACAATGAATAACCACTGGCTCTTTGAAAGTTATTACAATGTCTTCCAACATTTGTTTCATCCAAACAAATTGTGTACAATTTATTGCAGAAACAACATATTTTGACTCAGCATTAGATTGAGAAATATACTTCTTCTTGCTCAACCAGGAAACTAGACTTTTCCCAAGGAAAAATCCACCACCACTTGTAATCTTCCTTTCATCCATATTTCCTACCCAATCAATATCAGTAAAAGCATATAAAGTAAAATCATCATATTTTTCATACCATAATCCATATTCTATTGTCCCTTTCAGATATCTAAAAATTGTTTTCATAGGAGAAAAATTTGTTTCTTTAGGATCTGCCTAATATCTAGTGACAATTCCAACTGCATTGGTAAGTATCTAGTCTAGTGTGTGTTAGATATTGTAGACCTCCAATCAACATTTTGTACTTAGTCTAAACAACAATTTGAGTCTCATCACTATTATTCAATTTATTTCCTATCATGATAGGTGTTCCAACAGGTTTACAATCTCCCATTCCAAACCTTTTAGACATTTCTTTAAGATACTTGGTCTGAGATGTAAAAATATCATTCTTATTCTTATTAATTTGCAAACCAAGAAAAAATTTCATCTCACCAATCATTGAAATTTCAAATTTATTTTCCATTTCTCTAGCAAACTTATTACTCATCTTATCATTCTCTCCAAAAATGATATCATCAAAAAAACCTTCTATAATCAAGATTCCATCTTCTTCAATTCTTAAGTATAAATTACTATCTGCATTACCTTTCTTTAAATCAAGATGAAGTAGATATTTTTCCAATCTTGCATACCATTCCCTCAGTTCTTTTTTAAGTCCATACAGTGGTTTCTTTAGTCTGTAAACCATGTTTTCATCATCTATCAAAAGAAAACCATTAGGTTTCTCAATGTAAACTTCTTCTTCTAGATCACCATTCAAGAATGCTAACTTAAAATCCATCAAATAAACCTTAAATTCTTCTTGTTGTGAGTATCCTTTACATACTAGTCTATCCTTGTTTCTTTCCATTGCTCCTTCCTCATCCATCTACATGCTTCATTAGTAGTCTTTGGTTCTTCTTGAGAAATCAAACAGATCTCATCTCTAATTCTAGATATAGTCATCATGCCTTTGTTTTCATTAGAAATAATTTTATCTTCATGATGGTTCTTCTTAACATACCTTGGTGTCTTCAATGTCTTAGTAGCTTCAGTATGTTGATCTTAAATCATATCCTCAACCATTAAAAATTCTCTATCTTTAGCATTAACCTCTTTTCTTTCTATAATCTGACCACAATCATACATCCTTTCCTGAATCTTAAACTTTTCATCTATCCTCACATTGGCTCTTTTAATCAATTTCCTTAATCTCAGATTGAAACATTTGTAAGCTTTAATCTTATTGTAATAACCAAGAAAGATTACTTCATCATTTCTAGCATCAAAATTGCCTATCTCATCATCTCTCTTGATATAACATTTACTTCCAAATATTCTGAAATATTTCATAGTAGGTGTATGATCAAACCATAATTCATAAATTGTTTTACTTGTAGCTTCTCTGATCTGAATTTTGTTTCAATGTGTACACAATAGTCCCAAATGCTTCTCTCTAGTGAACATGTGACACATTTCCTTCCAACAACATAGTCCTTGCAGCATCTAATATAGTCCTATTTTTCCTCTCGGCTATCCCATTCTGTTGTGGAGTTCTAGGGGTTGAATTATGTCTATGTATTCTATTTCATTCACAGTATGTATTAAATAGCTCTAATGTAAACTCTCCTCCTCTGTCAGATCTCAAACACTTTCATCTTTAAACCATATTCAATCTCAACTTTTTCTTTGAATAAATTGAACTTGTAAAATGCTTCAAATTTCTCTCTCAAATATTTAACCCACATCATTCTATAAAAGTCATCAAAAATTAGTATAAAGTACATTTCACCATAGTATGATCTTGTTCATGTAGGACCACATAGATCTATATGTATCAGATCCAACTTCTCTTTTGTCAAATAAGCTTTTCTTTTAAAAGTGATTCTCGTCTGCTTCCCCATATCAAATTCTCTACACATAGTGTTAGATGGCTTTACAATATTAGGTAGATATCTTAGTGCTTTTTTCATACATGCCTTCACAATGTTATCAAAGTTATCATGAAAAAATCTTCTGTGCCATAACCAACTATCGTCAACCTTCACAATAAAACAAGAAGCTTCAGATGTGTTCAATTAAAATACATTACCTCTGGATTTAGTACAAGATGTGACCAGGTCTCCTTCTTTACTTCTAATCAAGCATTTCCAATCAGTGAATTTCAATTTATAACCCTTGTCTACTAACTGTCCAATACTCAAAAGATTATGTTTGTCTATCAACAAGTAATACATTGTCAGTGTTAGTCTTTCCATCCAAAGAAATAGATCCAACTCCAATAATAAGCTTAGGAGTATTGTAACCAAATTTGACAACACCTCCATCATGTGTTTTCAAACTCACAAACTTCTTTTTATCTCCAGTCATATGATGTGACAACCACTATCTATAACCCATTCAGATTTCTTTTCAACTGGAGATACTAAGGCTTTTTCTTCATGCATAGGTACATCATCTTTAATAGAAATAAATCCAATTGCATCATTGTCACCATCATCATCATCTGATATACCATTGCCAGCATAATAACATTCCTTGTCTTTTGAATATTTAGACTTTAAAAAATTAGTTTTGTGGTTTGGAACTCTTGTAGGACATCTAGATGCAAAATGACCAATCTTGTTACAAGAAAAACATTTAAAAGGTAATTTGCCTTCAAATTTTCCCTTACCTCTCTTTTCTCTTCTAGAAATTAGTGCCACAACTTCATCTAGCTTTCTTTCTTCCTCATGTATCTATTCCCATTCATCAACATAAGCTCCAAGCTCTCCTCTTGTGTCACTACTGCTGGTGCTTATATTTCTAGATAAGGTCTTTTCATTCTTGTGCACTGTTTCCTTGAATGTTGACTCAACTTTAGGTAAAGTGTCTCCCAATTCTACATCCCCAAAATTAGTTAGTTTTAAAATCAACATTTCTCTGGTGAAGTTTGGTGTCAAAGGTATAATTTCCTCTATAGCTTATACATTGGTTCTATATACATGTGTCAAATATCTTAGTATATTTGTAATCAATTCTTCCTCACTATAAGTTCCTCTAGAGTTTCTAATGCTCATAACCACTTTAGTCATTCTTTTTGCATATGCCCTAATGTTCTCATCTTCTCTCATCTTCAGTGATTCCATCTTTGTCTTCCAGTTCTATAATTTTTCTTGCCTTGTAAAATTGTCTCCAACATATAATGCTTCCATTCTTATCTAGATCTCATGTGCAGAGTCCAAGTCCTTTACTTCAGTGAATTATCACTCTAAAAGAGCACTGATCAAAGATTCCCTTGCAACCATATTACATGAAAATAAATTATTCTGATCTTCAGTAGCCTTATCTAACTCATACTTAGTTTCTATGTTTTCATCTTTATTTGTGATCATCCAGTAATCAATTCCCAGATATAGAAAATGTGTTCTCATCTTGTTCTTCAAAATGTCAAAGTTTTCAGGATCAAAATTTGTACTATCCTTCCTATTGTAATTCATCTTTAGGATCACCTCAAGCTGTTGAAATTTCTCTCTAAGGACTAGTAGCTGTGATACCAATTGTTAGGAATAATAGTCCACAAGACATCTAAGAGGGGGGTGAATGAGTTGTAGTATAGATTATTAAACTTTAAAGTTTATAAACCATATCAACAAAACTAAATGATAACATAGTAAATTCCAACACCATAAAAAAATATTTTTTGTTGAGGAAAACCTGTTAAAGGTAACACCCTGGTGGGAATTAACACCCACAAATAATGTACTGAGAGTATTGTATCCTAGTTAATATATATTAGCCCTATTAGGAGCTTGTTACAACATTACAGTACACAATCCCTGTTAGGATTCAAAGAAAATAGTAGGCTCACTACCAAGGCACACTAAACAAAGAAGGTTAAAGACACCCTCATTTATTTATAATCCGAATCAAGTGTATAACAAAAATACACAATCCAATGAACTATCTGATAACAATTGTCTTTTCTTGGTTAGTTCCAATTAAATATAAAAATCATTAACTCTAATCTATATCCAACGGTCAATAAGATTCATAGCTTCCACACACCTCTACCCATTTTAATCTCTACCACATCTTCTCCACAATAAAATATCACGCACATATATCCTCTTACAATAATTCATTAGGTCAGCTAGTTAAGCTTTCCTAATACATAATTAACTAGGTCATCCAATTAAGGCTTTCCATCATACAAAAAATTATATACCCATTTCTAATATACACATGGTACCTATAATAATTAAACATTAATTACAATCCAACACATATACTTTAGGTTCTGCAATCCACGGTCATAATTAATTTCACACGCTACATGTCTAAAGTTGGACAGTCAATAAGTCTTCTCCAGAATACACACCACAACTGATGTCACCACTAAAAAAACAAAAATCAAACTCAACCCATTACTCCAGAATATATCAACTATCCACCAGTAAGCTTGCATCATCTGAAATATCTTTGCCAAAAAGATACACCAGAAACACACAGACCTGCTCTGTCCAGAATCACAGTTACAGTCCAAAAAACAAGTCTTCACCAAACCAATTGTAACATCCAAAATATGTAACATTAATTCAAGAGACCTTAGGAATAAGTTCAGCACATATCCTTCTACTAAAATCTAACTTTGATAATTCTGAATCATCTGTATAGTGTCCGTACACTTCTTCAAGTCATGTAACTAGTATGTCTTCTCTATAGAAATATATATTGACATCAGTGACAAAACATGAATATCAACAACATGATCAGTAACCAAAACTGATATCATCCAACACAAGCATGAAAGTAAAGGAAACTATTACAATACCTAAGAGTGAAGAGTAATATTTTGGAAAATAAGAAAATGTTGTATAAATTTAATGAAAGAAATAGGAGAACAAGATTCTGAGGAATTGGAAGTTGAAGAAATTTCTCCTTCAAGATCAAATTTTTTTGATCCTAATGTTGTCCAGTCATTTCTGGATAACAAAGAATTTGATAGAGTTTGTAGTTAGTGGGATGCATGTTGTCCAATAAATATAACCCTTGTATTGAAAAGGCTTATTGATCACCTTATTAAGAAAAATATTGTAGTATCCAATATATTTGATTTTCTACCTAGTAACTTGGTTCTAGATGTGGAGAAGAATTTTTTTTACAGTTTAGTGTTAATTAGTAGACTATGGAGAAGAAAATTGGTAATAAGTATGACACTTCTATTAAAAAAATTTGTCTCTTCCTATCTAGAAGTGAAATACTTGCTTGGAACAAATCACAAAGGTCTAGTAATAACATATTTGATGACCTAGTACCTTCGACAATTTCAAAGTAAATTTTTAAAAGATTGAGATTGAGCTGAATAACCCAGGTAAAACTTATGATATATTCAATAAAAAGAAAGACAAGAAGAGGGTAAGGATAGGAGAGCTACATGTTGAGATACTATCTCAGCAAAGGCATATGGAAGACCTTATCAAGACTTTCTATCTTGTGGAGGACATGATGGAAGTTACTATAGAGCACATTTTCAGCATCATAATCAATGTAGGGAGATTTTAAAAGAGATTTCCTATTTTAGATTGGATAGGATCATTTAAAAAACTGGTGGAATATGAAAGTTTGTGTTCTAGCATGTAGGTAGTTATTGAAGAATGGAAGAAAGAATTTTTGTTTTTAGAGGAGAGATATAAAAAGGTATTTACAGTTAAAAATTTTATTTTTTTGTAGATAGGTTTATTTTATTTTTTTTAGGCCCTCTTCCATAGTGGGTAAAAGTGGAGAGATTTTGATGAGAAGGAAATGAAAGATAACTTGTACATAGGGAGAGTGATTTTAGATTAATTAGTTTTTTTTCATAACCTTTTTGCAAAGTTTTTTCCTCAATACCGAAGGGGGAGATTGTTAGAATATATGAGGAAGTGTTGGCATTGGTTAACATTGATGTTAAAAAATCCATACTGACACTCTAGTAGTATCAGTTGGTTGTTGGAATTTTTGGTTATGTACACTTTGGTTATCTATTACACAATAAGAGTTTTGGTTATACTTAGAAAAAGTTTGCAATGAACATCTTTTTTGTTCCTAGTACTCATTTGTAATGTATACTATCCTACTCATGATCTATTTATCTACGTGCACTAGAATACTTTTGGTGTCTTTATTTACATGGACGATTCTATGGGTATCTTGTTCTTGTATTAGCTACAAAATTTCTATAGGTATTTATATAGTTGTACAACTTCATCAAATACTTTTGATATATGAGCTAAAACATATAGTGATCTATCGGTGATCACATCTTCTTGGTCTTAGTTGTAGTAGCACTTGGAAAATCTAATACATAGTGTAACATCTTAAGTGTGACATATATCAGGATCATAGTGTAGTATGTAATGGGTCTTATGTATTAATTCTATGTATTAATATAATTGTAATCCTTTAGAATTGGGGTTGTCACATTTTTGTTGTGAATATGACATATGCAAGATCATATACAAGTATAAATAAAGAAGAACCTCTTTCTATCCGGAGTGTTTATGTGTGGGTATATGTGTCTTACGTAAGTTTAATGTGAACTGACTATAATTCCACCTGAAGGAAATATGTTATCATGTAGAGAACTCTATTGGTCTTAGTGGTGTATTTTATATCTCTTCATAACTTCTAGCAGTAAGGCCCTATACATCAGCAGTGATCCTTTTTGTATCGACAGTGAGTCATATTATCACCGAGCCTTTATATTATGGTAGCGAGCCTTATTGTACTGACAGTGAGTTATTGTGTAAATCACCATATATGTGGCACCTTAGCGGGTATTTGTATATTTCATGAGAATTCATTTCTCTATGGTTTTTCCCTTCCTGGGTGTCCAAGTAAAAATCTAGTGTTCTTTGTGTCGATGTTCCCATGCATATATTTATGTTTATGTTTGATGTGCTTAACTGATAGATCTAAAGTGGCTAGTACTGGTGATTGTGAGTTAACCAACAAAAGAAAAGTTTAATAATTTATGTGTGAATAACAGATTCACCACCCCCTTGCATCTCAATTATTTTCCATGTTCAACATTTCCACCAAAAAAAAAAACATTCAAATCTTTAAAACCCAAAATATAAATTGAATAATTTATTTCAACAAATACACATAAAAACTCATACTGGTACGAATAAGACAGTTAAAAATTTGAAGAAATAAATACTCAAACAATCAAACCCTACCTCAAATTGAAGAATTTAATAAGAAGAGATATGAATACCAAATCCAAAACTATTAATACAAAGCTTTGAAAATAAATTCTTTTATCCCCAAAATTGCTAGAAATTTCCTTAAAAACCCTTTTCCCCCCTAATCTGACAAAAGTGACTTATTTAAGAAAAACAATAACCTAGGGTTTCAAAAAGAAAAACATTAAAAATATATTAAAACCTATCTTTAAAATCATTAAAATGTCACTTTATAAAATCTAACTCCACTTAAGTTTTCACAACTTAACTTTATACTTAAAGTTCAAATTTAGTTTATTAAATAAAGCGCATTCAAAATTGCATTATTATATTTTAATTAAATTTAATATTTATAGCACCTCTAAAACATGCAATTTGAAAATAAAAATAATTATTAAAGTGTCTCTTTTTAATTGAGAACATAATGTTATAGTTTTATTTAATATTAATTAAATCTTCAATTATTATATTTAAACTGTATTTTAATCATTTAATAAAAAAATTTATTTAATTAATACTTTATAATTAAATATCTATATATTAAGATTTTTAACATTTTAAAAGGTATAATTATTTAACTTTTATAACTACCCCTTAATTAATCTTTTTACCAACAAGATGACACGATGCAACATAAATATATATGAACTCATGCCGACTAAATACTAACCAAATCAAAACACAACAATCACAGTATACGAAAAGGGGTTCATGAATTCACGTCACCTTGACGAATTCAAATAGGGTAGTCAATTAGATACATGTCCACTCATAGGATAAACGAAGGTTTAGGATAAGGTTTTGGAATTGAATGATATATCCCCTCTTTACCATTGATACATATGTAAGAGCACACTCACTCCTTCAAATTTAGGGAAGAAGATGCCTAATACTTGCAAACTTGTCATCAAAAAGACAAACATGTACATACATGTCTATAATAGGCCATGGTAGGAATTGGTACATCATGTGGATCTCATAAGAAAGAAACTCAGAATCCATCCCCCACCAGACAAATTCTTAAAACAAAATTATAAAATACAAATTATCTATAAAATGCAGATATAGGGTAAGTAGGTCAATAAACCCATAAATATACATAACATCATAATATGAAGATCATAATCATCATCTATTAACAACATGATACAACACAATAACCCATATCTTATAATATAACAAAATCATAAAGTAATGTGATATATCAAAGTATCATAAAATCGAATTGAAATAACCAATGAAAATATGAAAAGTACCCTAAAATAGTTTCGTAACAAAATTTAAATAAAAACCTATGGGTGGGTATTACATGAACAACAAAAGAAAGAAAACTACAGAGAAAAATCATCTTAAAAACTACTCATGAATCTACCACTCAAGGAATTCTCTCTACACAAATAGGAAATGTAGCCAAGACAGTAACCACCAATATAAAAGAAAGGCCCCATCTTAGCAAAAGGGAAGAAGAGGGAGTGAGCGCATGAACACACATCCACATAAAACACTCATAAAATAATGTCACCATTATCGCTTCAACCAAAGAACCACAACTATCTTATCATGAAAAAATTATAGAAAAAGGAACACCGAGTGTAGAGAGGGGAGAAGGGGACTATGAGAATAATAAATCCCATAGATATTCATATCCAACCTCAACCAACAACCCAGCACCCAAGATCACATTACCTAGCACCAACCAATAGAGCAAGAGACAAAAGATACAAACAAGTGAGAGTAAGGGAAAGGAGGTAAGAACATGAAATCCCAACCTCTTTAAACACTTGTCCTGAAAAACATAAATAACCACGTCCACCAAGAACTCACCAGCCCTGTGAAAAGAACACCATGTGAAGAGAGTCCAAAACCACATGTAGAAAGGGTAGAGGGACATATGAAAAATAAATCCCACCCTCTTAAGAAAAACTACAACCAACTACCCCAACTACACAGGACACAAAGACCACCAACCACCAGTACCAAGAGTTTTCATCTCTAGATTAAAAGGAAAATTGAAGAGAGGACGGAAGTAGAAGATCAAAAATCATCAAAGTATAATATTTTAAGAAAATTAGTGCCATCCACCACCACCATCCAACCAAAAAGGAAACTAGACACCCACAAGAATAAACTCTTGAGATAAGGAACCGACACTAGAGTATAAGAGCATCAAGGAAAACAAATTCCAAAATAGGGAGGGGATAAAGAAGGGATCATGATCATCAAATCATCTCCCAAAATGAAAGTCAACCCTCCCAACCTTGAGCAACTTCAAAGTCAAGAAAACAACACTAAGAAACCCAAAAAAATGCTCAAAAATAAGACAAAATGCCCATGTAGATAAACCTCCCTCAACACCAAAGTTGAAACAATAGGGATTCAAGGCTATGGAAGCTAAACATAGAGGGAGGAGGAAGGAAGAACCATGATCATGAAATCTCATCCCCCAAAGAAAATAAATCCCAACATACTCCAAAAAAATCCATAATTAGGAACCCAAACACTAGATACCAAGAGTTAGCCTTAAATGAAAAACTATTCTCCGAGTCAAAGACATAAGCTTCTGCCTAAAATCTAGGTGAACCAAACCCGAAAATGCTCTAAAGATCACCAGGGCTGAAAAACCAAACACCTTGCTTAATCTCTATCATATCACAAAAAAATCCCAAGCTGAACAACAAGGGAGAAAGGGTCTACTATGAAACAACACATCCAAGAAACGGAGATCCAACCAGAAAAAGGCCTCCCACCTAGACCTAACAATAGTGAATGATGACATAAACCATATACCAAATAAGAATTGGGGAAAAAAAATAAGTCGCGACCACAAAAGTGAAAGATCATGAATAGGGAATACAAAACCTTCCACAATATCCAAAATGAGAAAAATCCAAAGGAAAATGAAAGAAAACAATAAAAGCCTCCCCCAAAAAATGTAAAGGAGGTGTAAACAAACCACACAAAAATCCACACACCACAGTAGAGACAACAACCAAGAACAAGTCTAAGAATTACAGGAAAAATAGGGTACACCAAATCAAACTCCAAAGTCATCCTCTACCATAGGGTAATTAACATCCAAAACACTCCCTCTAGAAACAAACTTCCTAGTGAAACCCTCTAGCATGAACTATACTTAGAACATGATTTGAGAAAACCACCTAAAACAACTTCAAACCCCCCAAGAAAAATAAAATAAAATAGAGAGCCCTAACGCCACCCATACAACCTCCTAAGTACATCCACCTACATATGACACTAAAAAGCCTTGGACAAATAAATAATACCACAAGAATGGTCTGCACCACAAATAGATCAAAAATAGGAAGAGTCAAGCTTGATCTATAAACACAAAATTCAAATCATATCCCCATCTTCATCTAGATGATCAACAGATTCACTTTCATCAAAGCTTCCACTACTACCATAAACTTTTCCCTCGCTCCTCTATCCACTCCTCTTCCCACCCTCCTTCATTTTAATCTTTTTTTTGTCAAATGTTCATGTAATGCAGTTGATTATTATTAATGGTTGTTATAGAGCCTATGATACAACAAGTAAATATATCAAGAACCTTAATCATGACATCGTATTTTTTAGATTTATCAAAATACATTTAATATGTAAACAAATGTTCTTCAACAATCACATTACCATGTGTACTAAATTAATGAGCACTCCTCATGATATTTTCCTTAAATTTGAAAAAAAAATTATACGGTTCCATCCAATTCTTTATTTTTGCCTTGAATCAAATAGAATGAAAGGTTCAAGTTTATGTTTAGGGTACTCATAAGGATCGAAATATTCATTTCCTCGTCAGATATGTCACTAGCATTTATAAAATTAGGTTTATTGGGATTAAAAACATCAATGGAATGAGAATACAAGGGATTGTTATAGATTTAATATTTTAGATTAGGGAGTTGGAAGGATTTATTTACTTTTTCACTCACACCATCCATATATTTGTATTGTTTTGAATCAAAAAGATCTTCAATGACATTTTCCAATCCGAATTAATTCCTAGTATCATTGAGAGTTTGATGGTGCTATCAACAAAAGGCTTTACCATCAAAGGAAGCTCATAAGTGGTTGAAAGTATCTATTGGGTTGACTAAAAGAATCTTAATCATATTAAAATTAATCAAGTTTAACATGATTGTATCTAATAATTTAGAAGGAAGAGTAAAATTGATGGAGGAGCATCTTGGGTTTATTGCAATCTTGCATTCACTACAAAAATTTGAGTTTTTTTGTTCCTGGTCATTGGGTGTTGTGTTTTCTGTCACGGTTAAGTTCTACAGATCCTTGGTGGTTGCATTCATAGATTCATGTTCTAAATATCTCTAGGAATCCTTTCCTATGATCACAACTCATTTGGAGTATCTCACCTAAAGTAATGTTGGATTCTTTGAATGTGTTTAGAATGTTTTCTTCATGTTCTTGCACTGGTCAGTGTTTGGATCCTTGGTTGGTATTTCCTTTCTTGGCGGTGTGATTGCCCATTTCCCAATGTGGATACATTTTTGGCCAACCTATTGCTATGATTTCTCATTGTAATTAACTATTTTATAAAGATATTTTAGATCTGAGGTCGACTTGGGAGTTAATTGGTAACACACTTTTCTTTCTTCAGGAATGTAACCTTGAGGCCAAATCATTAGGTCATCATAGTGTATTTAGGTTGGATCTTGGTCCTTTATTTAAGGGATGCAAGTGAGAGATTAAAGGATAAAAGATAGGGCTTTGAAGGAAGCTATTACAGTCATAGGTCTTGAAGAATAATTTAGTTTCTTTGTAATAAGTTCTTCACATTTGAGATGGGCATGTTGATAGATATTAAAAATATCTATAATAATTTTACCTATAAATTAAAAGGTTGCATGTGTGTTCCATACTCTAAATCTGTGTATTTTCTTCTTAAAATATTTGAGTCTCTATTGTATAACTCTAGCTACAAGATTGGATATTTAATTTCCTTGGACCATGCTACCTTGGCTATAGCAAGTGATATCACAAGAAAGGTTTCCAATTGTAGTGATTAGATATTGACTCCTGAGTATGTTTTTCCTAATTTGGTTTGTCATGGGGTATAAGAAAAAGGATCTGACTCGTCATTATAGAGAAATCAAAAGAGATGGCTAGGAGAATTTATATAGGTGGAAGGTGTTATGCCCTGCATACCTGTCCCTACATTTTGTCAGCAAAATGTTGGGTCCCCCTTTTTTTCCTTTTTTCCTTGTTCCTTTTCTTTTGTTTTGTTTCGGCATTTTCCTTTGTGGGGTCATTGTTTTCATTTTCTTTTTGGTATCTCTCCCTCCATGACCCGACCTCGGAGTGTTCCTGTTTCATTGTGTCAGCCAGATTCTAAACTCTAGGATTCTTTACCACTTCTTCCTCTTTTGTTAGAGGGTGTGGTTTCATGGGATCCCTGGGCCTAGAGTCCATAGGTTTGCCTTTTTTGGGGATTTGCAAAAGGAAGCATTATGTTTTCACCGTAGGGGTATAAATGGAGTTTCACATGTCATTTTTTACATTTACCATGAGAAAATTATCCTGAGTGATTAAAAGAGATTAAGTGTGATTTGTGAAAATTACCAGTGAGCTTAGAGTGTTTGTGTTGAGTGTTTAGTAGTGAGGTTTGAGCTTGTGCATGCTTCTTGTTACCCTGCAAGGTTTTTGGTGTTCATGATTCATGAAGTTACTCATTTGCAGAGCACTTCCCATGCCCTATCTCCTGCATTTCTTGATGTTTAAGGTGGGCCCTTCTGGTTCTCTCTTTCTCTTCTATTTTGTTTGTTCTTTTGTTTTGGGTTTTATTTTTACTTTGTTGGCCATCTGCCTCCTGGTTTTCATTGTCACCTCTAGTTGGTGGGATGGCTTTGTAGGAAGGTTGTCCACCTTCTATGTGTTGTATTTTCATGTACATTTTGTAAATAATGTAAATCAATGTAAATAGTGTAAATCATTGTAAATTCTTAAAATGGTTGTAATTTATTTGTAAATTATTAGTAGTGTGTAATTTAGTTAGTTGTCTGGTATCTAAATCCATTCCTTGGCCTCATGTTCTTGAGAGGCCTTTGTATATTTTTTATATAGTGTGTGTTTGTAGAGTGGTTTTCTGTAAATTTTCATCCTTGATCTATACATTCTATTTTGTCTGACGCGCCCTGTGGCGAGCTCGTTGTGCCTTGTTGGATCATATACCCTAAATTGTGTGCTTTCCCACCTAGTTTCTACTCAGTTCGAACAAGGCACCTCGCTTGTTCAAGTCATGGTGATTTTCTCTCTCCTCCATCATTTTAGCATTGATGGTGGGGTTAACTTCCCACATGCTTGAGCATTCAAAAATTCCCCATCTGGCATTCAATTCATTTGTGTCAAGACATTTGTCACTAATTAAGTGTCATTACTCCATTCTTTGCATGACCACTTGAGAACCCACGTCAGCCTAGTACGGCTCAGTACCCAATCATTTTGATAATGGCTAGTTCCTTTGGGTTATGAGTTCTGAGAATTCCTTGGGACTTTGTCCCATTTTTAATGCAAGAAAGAATCCCCAGAACCCCCAAGTGTCGATCAAATTCAAAGTTATAAATTGTAATATTTTTGGGAATTTATGCAGGGTAACATCTTCTGAACAGGTGAAAAATGGTTGTGAAATCTCTAGAGTCTTTAAAATTGCTTTATATTTTATCACATGTATTAACATTTATCTAGTCTTGTAGGTTGTAGATCACCCAACAAACAATGTCTGAATTAACAACTCCTCCTTGATGTCTGGAACTCTCGACCACTTCCCACGGGGTGGCCACTAAGATGAGGCTAGAGAAAATGCTAGAGAAGCTCCCATTAACATCCAAATACCTAAGGGATGGCATCCTTGTGGGATCTAAAGTGGATTCCAAACTTTATAATATTACCAAGACAGAGGTCGAATCATGGGCTCAACTACAAGGCCTTGTCCAGGTAATGTATCAAAAGCGATCTGCCGGGGATAACATGGAAAAGAATGTTGCTACCTTTGGAATTATTAAATCCACCTATTTTCCTTGCTTAGTGTAGGAAAAATAGCTAATCCTCTCCTTGGTGAAGCACTACAACATACCCACCTAGGTTGTCTTGCTTGTTCCTTCCCTCCCATTGAATTACCCATCAACAATAATAACTCTTGATGCTGCAACCTTTGCTTTGGGACTGGGGATCCCTCAGTTCAAAAATGTTATTTTCATCTCCTAGGATGCATCATTCAAGGATTTTGAGATAGTCCCATAGCTCACCTAGTAGCATCTCAATTCACACTAGTTGAAGTCCCCGAGGAAGGACTACAAGAAAATGAGGCTATAGATCCCTCGCAGAGATTTCAAGTAATGTGTACAGGCGAGAGTCATCTTTTTATGCTGGATCTTTAGGGAAACCCATGCCAGTGACTTTTTGGCATGGATGCACTATTTTCTATACTACATCACCACCCATGGATAGACCTTTGACTCAGTGACTATTATCACCAACCATGTGGACTTTCAGCTTAAAAATGTTAGTCAGACCTTGAAGTTCCACATGACTTCCTATGTATTATGGGCACTGCCACAATAGAGACCCACACTATAGGGTTTGAAAAAATTGGGCATCCTTGGGAATGGGCCCAGCCAAAGTGCTCCATGGGACCATTATCCCCAAATTCAATGGGAAGCTAGCTTCCCCAACTTTTTCTTGGTAATTGACACCTTCATTTACCACAACATTTTGACACGTACTCTAGTTTCTGGGTACGGGCTGTCCAAGGAAGAAATGAAATTGTTTAATTCTTATGGCAATTAATTTATTTAATTTCAACAACATTCTTACATTTGGGTGACCGGGTTGTCTTTAAATCCCTACCTACTCTCCAAGCATTGTGGGGATAGGATTATTCTTTTGGAGTTCTACAATAAAATCTTGGAACTTCATGATTTTTATGGAGTGAAGAAGGTTACCTCCATCCTGTTCCAAATCACTTGCAGGAACTATTCTTGTAGTGTTGTAGTGACCAAGGAGGCTGATAATGATTTGAAGAGTCTAGGGCTGGACAAGTTCTACCTAGCAATAAATAATTGTGACCCACTCGGAAAGATCAACCCAGCACTGCCCCGAGCGTCCGCACCCCACAAACCTTACATGGAGGATTTTTAGGTGGATTGCAAAGATTTTTTTGAACTCTAGGGAAAAAAGTACTTGAGGATGACAAAAGGGATGATGAAGAGCCTGGACCTTTCGACCTTTCTAAAAGATTTTTCTGATAGTAGGCCTTTGGAAGACACATCGTACAACTTATAGGGGATCAAAAATATAGATCTTCCTCCGGTGGATTGGGACACCCTAGAGGTATTGACAATTGAGGATGTCACCCAGGGCATCATATAGCATAGCCATGATTACTATGCATAAGTGTGAAAGAAAAGCACCTGCCGGGGTCCAATTTTGTGGTGGTCTACTTTGGCCCCTGGAGCAGTTGGGACAAGAAAAAATAAAGGGAAAGAAAAAGAGGGTTCCCTGGCCTAGGTCACACCCCCAGCACCACTCCATATTATGAAACAAATTCACACTCAGCTTGAGGCATCCCGTTAACTGAGTGAAACATTGAGCACCCAGCTTTGTCTTAGTCTTTCACTTACTTCGGTGGGATCTACCCTCCCAGTAGGATCCCTTCACTGACAGCACTCATGAGCCAGTGGAAAAAGGCCGAGGATGAAACTGCAGCTAGTTTGGAAGTTGAGACCCCACTACAAATAAGAAGAAAGAAGCACAAGGTGGATCATCCCCCATAAAGCACAGATGTAGGTCCTAGGATGGTGAATATTCCCTTGGTGAAACTCATCCCTTCTTCTCCTGAACCAAAAAATCCTTCAGCGGCCTCCCCACCCCATGATGATTTTGATGACCTCTTCAAGATGGAAGACTTAGTGAGCTTGTAGGCCAATGTAGAGAGGGTGGTTTAAGGAAATAGATGTGCAAGAAGAGGTTTCCCTAGAAAATGAATTCTCAAAGTAGGAGAAAGAGTAGGAAAAAGAACAACAAGAAGAGAATCCACAAGATGTGGAAATAACACCGGTCTTTGGGATCGAGACATAACTAGGGAAAACACAAGATGAGAAACTAACAATGGCTGGGGAAATCAGACCTACAGGAGCAACTGTACCCCCAGTTGTCACACTCCAAATGCCTCTAGTTACTTTGAGTGATTAAAGGCCATAGCGTGCAACACTCGGCATGGTGATCTTTGCGACCCAATAGTCAGATTTAGGTCACACACCATCGACCCCTCTTGAAGATGTGCCCTTTGAGGAGAATGTCCCAGTGGATGGTGCCAAGGAAGAACAACAACAATAAGATGAGGGGGATTACCATGGAAATGTGGATATTTAGACCACAAATGCTAGCAATGGGGAAAATCCCAGAGATACATATGTGAATGTCACCAAGGTGGAAGATACGGGAAATATTGGGGAATAAGAAAAAGATTTTGAAGTGACTATGAATATAGGGAAACACCACAGGGCCCCAAGAAGACCCCAATGCCCAATCCCTAGCAAAAAGACCACCATAGCTACCATAATGGCTGGTAGAGTCTTGAAAAAGAAAGGCCCCAGCAGTAGCAAGTGCTCCTCTCTCCCTAGTTGAAATGATGGCCCCAAACCAAGAGACTAAGAAGCCTAAGAAGGCCTTGACCATCCATACTCTTTGGACCGGTCTGGGAGGAAATAATGTCACTATAGTTGCAATACCTTCCTTTGATGAAGAGGTGACAACCATAAGGGTCGAAGAATACATAGCTATAGAAGTTCCTTTGGGGAGGAGAGATAAAAAAGGTGAATCAAACCTGTTAAAAGAAGTGAGCTGGGCAATTGAGGCCCAATATGACAAGCTGGCACAAAAGTTGAAAGAGGAAATATAAAAGAATGTAAATCTACTTGGGCTTCTCGCATAACTAGTACAGCCACTGGCCAAGATTGATCTGGGAGCCTCCACCTCTAGAACAATGCTCCCATAGGGTGAAATGGATCCTCTAAGGGCCATGAAGAAGAAGGCACATGCTGTGGATGGGTGGGTCACTGAGAAAATCACAGTCCTAAGGCAGTTCCTGGTAGTGACACTCCCTAACCTTTATCAGTTGAATAACATTATTGGCCAAATGAATGATGTCATCTCCCTGTGAAAGAAATAAATGGAGAAGTATGAAGAGTGGAGGTCAAAACTAGGAGAAATAATGAACTTTGGGAAGGAAGGCATTACCAAAATAGGTATTTTACAAGAAGACCACTTTGGGTTCCTCTAGGCCCAACATTCCAAACTTGGCCTCAAAATTGAGGTGAGCAAGAAACTGGTAGCGGCCCTAAAGAATAGAATCCCAAAAGTCTGGAATTATTTGAATTCATATACAACATTTGTGACAAGGGTTTTGCAACTCTATCCCTTAACTACTGGGACTTGTGGTTTAGAATATTTTGTACTAAGTAAATTTGATGAGTTGGTGGAGTCTCAGTACTAGTCCACTAGATATTTTGACAAACGAAAGATGTCATGGTTAACCAAGATGATGCTCCAGGCTCATGAAAAAGTGAAATTGGTTGCATAATTCAAGGAAGGGGGTGACAATGTTGATGAACAATTTGGTGTTATCAAAAACTGATGGGACTATGTCAAGGACATAGATGAGGAAGGAATCAGCCAGCTTTTTGAAGCCTTCAAACAAAACAAGGAGCAATAAAGTTCTCCGAACTCCAAAGATTTTCACCAATAGAGTACAATTTTGAAGATTCATTATTATTTGAGTGTAAGCTCCCAGACTCTAGAATTACGGGTCCATAGTTTTGTATTCATTCATAGTTATCTGCATCCAGGTTCCCCGTAGCTGAATGATCACTATCAAGTAGTTAATAAAGGTCAGCAAGTAAGTGATCCTGATAAGCTATGTCACGTGGAAGAGATGGCTCTGACAGGTGATTCTCCCAAGGCTCCTCTCCCACATTAATTACCTTTTACACATCAAAGACAGGGAGAAAAAATTCACATTTATGAGGCACATAGCCTCAGATACCCGGATGATCAAATTTTTTATATAAATATTGTGACACTCTTCTCTATGTCCATTCTTCCAGAGCTCTCCTCTTATCTTCCTCTTCTATCTTGTCAGACCTCTACACATCCTAAGGTAATTTTAAGTGGTGCAGGTAGTACCAACAATAGATATTGTATTATATTTGTCAAGTGTACAATTAGATTAGGTTAGTTTTAGGTCAAACTTTATGTATAAATAAGAAGTTTGTCACCATAACAAGGGTATGCAAAATTGATGATTTCGTAGTCCAGCAAGTAAAAGAAGCATAGCATTTCATTTTTAAGTATTTTTTAGGAACTCAATGCTCAATTTTTCTTATTATTTTAGGATGCTCCCTTGGAGCCATGGCTGTACATGCGAGTGATGATGGAACCATTTATGTTAATGAAGAAGGAAGAACATCTTATAGCTATCTATTATGCATTGTTCTTATCTTTGGAGTTAGAAAACGTCTTTTATGCAGTATGTTTTCTTATGTCCTCTACTCCTATGTTTTAGTTTAGATTAATGATCTTACCTCCCCTTTCTACTGAATTCATGTGAATCACTAGTTCATTATGTATTTGGTATTTAGTTTAGTTTCTTACATTCGAGCATTGTTTGATGTTTGAATATATATTACATAACTATAGGTAGAAATATGTATCTAACCTTGATTGATCTTTTGAAGTTTATTTGATAATCCAAATGCTTGTAGGAATCCCCATCCCTTTTTAAATCCCCAAGAAGATGAGTACAAAGTAGCTATCCCCTCACACAATAGTCACCTACCCAACTTAGCTCCCCCGCACCATCAAGACCCCACTACTAGGTGCTTGGAGGTTAGGACAATTTATTCTCCAGAAAACCTCTTCAAGCAGAGTTGGCCGATACCCTAGTAATCACTGAAAACTTATCCTTTTTTGGTATAGGTGGTCACAAAGTCCTATAACAAGAAAATAGCACTAGAAGGAGGGCATGAGCTCATCTCCCTCACAAGATTTTGATTTTACACCACCCGAGGGTTCCCCAAGTAGTAGTTTTAGGAACTGGAATTTCTACGAAATAGGGTAATCTTCACCCCTACATTTTGAAAGAATCCTTTGATTAGCCCCAGATCCCAGAGAGTTTGTAGAACTTAGACTTCATGTTCGAAAGAGTAGGACCCAAAAAACCAAATAGTTGACCAATTTTATCTCGGGATTCACTACACACCAGAATACACAAATCCCTCAAATAATCCTAGGGAATAATGTTTAACCTAGCCAAAACCAAATGGTTCCAATGGCTACTTACTTTGGTAATATTGGGTCCCCAATGGGGATGTTCCTTGGTGCTCCCAATGATCTTCCTCAACATCTAGAGAAGATCTGCCCAAAAGATGAGCATCTACGCCCATGAACTGTAGAAGAACACCTTCAGGCCTATAAAGATGCCATGAAAAGACACTAGATACAACATCAAGATGTTTTAACCTAGATGTTCCTTATGTCTTTAGGAGAGAATGAGTTGAACTGGTACATAAAATTGCCCACCAAATCCATCAATAGTTGGCAGGATATGGAAGATTCCTTCCTGGAAGCCTTGCACATTCACATGGACCCAACGTGGTCCCACAACCAGTTCATCTCCATTAGGAAGGAACCTGTTGACGGGGTTTTGCTGACCGGGTCCGCCAACAGTCATAATTTGTCACCAGGTTCTAGGGAAATCGGCCAACTCCGCCTGCAAAGGTTGTCTGGGGGAAATAAATCCTCTGGGCCTTCAAGCACCTGGGTGTCGGGTCACAATGGTGTGGGGCTCAGTTGGGAGAGGTGAATTTTCTTCGAGGGGGATAGCTGGTTTCTTCAACTCATCTTCTCTGGAGATTCGATCAAAGTAAGGTTTTCTCAAGAGTTTTATACTTAACAAATAAAGTGAAAAAAGATCCTGCAGAGTTAGAAGTGTTTCATCTAACTATAGTCATGCTAAAATGTCCAGAACATTGATAATACCCTAGTAAACTACACTAAATACCGAAGGAACACATAACCATCAGTTAGCATTTTATCAGTAGCGGAAATAAAGAGGTCGTTAATCTATTTTAACATACCAGAGTAAAAGACATAAAGAACATTAAAACATGAAATACCATTAACCCAGAAGCCGGAATGTTAACAACATCATTGCCAAGAATTCTTCCTTCTTCATTAATGTTCAGTCTAGCAAGCACTGGTGTGTGATACAATGGTGGCTCCAGGGGAGCATCTAACTATTGAAGATAGAACAATGGAGCATTGATTTCTATGACCAAAACTAGAAATTACTTTTCTATTGCTATGGACAACAAAATCATCAATTTTTCTGACCCTTGGAAATGGGCCGATTTGCCTATTTATACAACTCTTTGCTAACCCTAACCCTATTTACATCAAGTTCCAATAAAATATAATATCTAGGGGCCGGTACTACCTGCGCCTCCCTACAAAAGACCTAGAGATAGAATAGGTCTGCCATGTCAGAAGAATAAGATAAGAATACAACAAAAGAATCGGTCTCAGGAAGAGAACCGAGAAGAAGAAAGAAAGAAGTGGGTCCCTCAAAGATTGAGGCTACATGCCTCATAAATAGGAAATGCGGTGCCCTGTCTTCAATGTGCCAGGTGTATCCTTGAGCGGCACCTCAAGAAGACCACCCTATTAGAAGACCAATTTTCGAGCTAACACCTCTTGATGTGCCCAACTACCTTTTGACAGTCTTTATTAACCACTTCTGAAAGTGACCAGTCAGCCTTGGGGACCGGGACACGGATCACTTTAAAGAACACAAAATTTTGGATCCGGGACTCTGGGATCTGGGAACTTACATCCAAAAAAGAATAAAGAATACTCAATGTGAGTTTTTCCCTTGCCTCCGGAGAAAGCCTAAGGTTTCTTGTTATCATTGAAGGCCTAAAGGAGGTGGGAAATGCCATCTTTATCTACACTCTTCAAGCTGGCCCTTCTGTGCCTGGCTACTTCAACTTTTTCCCCCAGCTCCGGAACATTTTCTTTAAATTCATCCACCATCCTTGCTGTGTCATGGCCCTTAAGTATCATTTTGGTTAATCTCACCATCTAGGCCCCATCTATCCTATCCAGGGATTGGTATCAGGATTGCATTACTTCATCAAAACTCCCCAAAATTGAATCTTCAGGGCTGTACGTATCTGTACTAATGGGATCAGCCCTAAAAATCTTTGTTATATAAGAATTGAATAAATTAGAAGGATATTTTACATTGTGTACCTTCTCTTGCAAGGACTCTACTAGTTGTTTAGTTACCTCCAATAAGAGGTCAAGCCTGGAGTGCTGAGTCCTTACAAAATCAAATGATTCCTCACCCAGAATGCTAGATTCGGAAATGATATCTTCCCCCAAGGTGAGGAGCTATTCGAGCTCTACCTTCCATGCTTGGTAGTTTTCATCGTCACTCTCCCACTGCTCAATGAGTGCCTCTGCCTGATGGATGAATTTCTAGGCTGTGTACAAGTCTGGGAGAGTGGACGCCAAGAAACGCTGGGTGTTTCCTATCTGTAGAGCGACCCATTTGTCTACTACTTGGGCCTTCTTTTTCATTACTCACAGCAAGTCTATGTCACTCTGCGGTAATTCTGCTGAGGTGGAGCCCTCCGGAGCAGCAGTGTTGATGGGTCTAGCTAGCTCAATGAGAAATCTCATACGGTTTGCATTCTTCTCCTTTTCAGCCTTGAGCCTCTGGGCCTCCTTTTCATATCGAGCCTCTACTGCCCTTGCTGCCTCCTTCAGCAAATCCACCTCGCCCTGCTTTCCTTTTTTTCCTTGGGATACCTCTATAATATTGTAATCTGTAGGATCTGTAGTCACTTCATCAGCATCTGGGGGAGGTGTCGCCACTATGGCAACAGTTTCTCTGCCAGGCCTAGTTTGCAGAGTATGAACTGTCTGGGCTTTCTTTGCTTTTGGCAGGGCCTGGGCTCGGGCCATCATTTCCACCAGGGAGAGAGAAATTACCACAGGAGACTGAGCCTTCCTCTTTTTGCTTTCTACCAACCACTAAGGTGGGAGAGGTGGCCTTCCTACTAGAATTTGTTCTCCTGATTCTCTCCCAATCTCCGGTGGCTGTTGCTCCTCAACATAGATCTCATCCATTCCTCCCTCAGCCTCAACTTCTTCTGCAGCAACATTCCTCTCAAATTCCATCCCCTCAACCTGGTCCTGTACATCAATCGCTAGATCTGGATCCTGGTAGGTTTCCTCAGGGATTTCTTCTTCAAGCTGCCTTTCTTCTTCTTGTTCTTCTTTCTCTTCTTCTGTTGGGAGTAGGGGAGGTATCAGGCCAAGGTTTAGAGTTTGGGCTGCTGTGATAACCTACCCAAAGGTTTCCCCTGGGAGTGGCCCTTGAGATGTGGCGGCTGGGGTTATGGTTATTCCTAAGGGTCCAGTTCTCCTAGCGAATGCCATTTGCTCAATTTTCTTTAGTTGGTCCACTCCCAGACCTTGCACTGCTTGAGCCCCGGAGACAATCTCCGGTCTTAATTCTTCTATCTATTGCCTTGGCCTTTTTGTGGGCTCTTGTCCATTTCCTTTTTGTCCCGCAGCCTCTTGTTCCTCCCCCGGGACTTCTGTGTCAGCTTGCGTGTCATCTCCCTGTAAGTTCCCAAACTCATCAGCCATAAATATGTCAAATTCTTCCTCTGGAGGGGGACTGTCTGGGACCTCAATGGCCTCTATTTCTTTCTCCGGCTCTGAGGAACTGGAGGAAAGAATTTTTATTTCCTGGGGGAGGGGTGTTTCTAGTGCCGACTCAGGTTTGACCTGTTAGATGTGCTTTCTCTTCCTCCATGTGACCAAAGGTGGCCCCACATCGGCCATTGCTGCTACTTCTACAAGATCCTCCCTCATTTCCTTCACCATCAGGGCTACCAGTGAAGGGGAAGAAGGGGGATGAATTGGTCTGGCCATGCATGGGGGAGTGGCCAGCCTCATAATTAATTGCTCCATCATTTGTTGGGAGGCTGCCACCGAATGTTTTATTTTTTCCTGTATGGGGACTCCCTACGTAGAAGGGGATGTAGCTATTTCCCTCCCTTTGCCTATACCCTACGAGGAAGTCCCCACCCCCGGGGTCAATTTGGGTCCTGACTATGGTGCGGGCCTTGGCACCGATCAGGGAGCTTGGCGAGTACTCCCGGGGCACACCCTTTTGAAGTAGGCATGGCTTCTCTCAACCACCTCCCAGGTGAAATCTTCAATTGTGGGCCCCTCTGGGGTGGTCCATTCCATCGGTGGGAGGGGCATTTTATCGAGCCCCTTTGCTTTGTACTGGGGGTTAATGGTGGGGGTGATGTCTGAGAAATCCTTTAGAAATTTCTAGAGTTTCAACAGTTGCATCATCCTGGCCGTCATTCAGACATGGTGCCAGCTTCGCACCTCCACATCATCCTGGAAATCTGCCCAGAAGTCCTCCATATGTATCTGATGGGGATCCAAAGCCCGGGGCAGTGCCATTGTTATTCTTCCATGAGGATCGAAATTCTTCTATGCCAGATAAAATTCCTGTAGATTGTAACTCTTCAGCTCATTATCTGCCTCTTTTGCGGTGGCCAGACTGCAGGTGTAGTCCCCATAGGTGATTGGGAATGGGACATTGGGGACCTTCTTGAGGGAAAGGAAGGTGTACAACTCCATTATTTTCTAGCAATACTCCAGCAGCACAATCTTGTCCCCACAGTGTTTAGGTAACAAGTAGGGTTTCCCAAAGAAGTCAGCAACCCTGACATATGTATGCTGCTGAAATTGAATATAGTAGTGCCCATAACTACCAACAAGCTTCATCACCTCAATGGACAGGCGGTATCTAGCATCCCAAGTGGGGGTGAGCAGGTGGTAATAAATGAATGAGTCATTCACCCAACAGAAACTGGGGAAGCTGGCTTCCCATTGGATTTGCGGGAAATAATCCCATAGTGTCTTTTGCCCCGGGCCAAACCTGAGCACGCCATCTATGAGTAGGCTGTTGCAGTGGGGCCTCTATTGTGCTAAGGCCCAAAAAACATAGGAAGACATGTAAAACTTCTTCTTCCTGCCCAGCTGGAGGAACTGGGAGTCGATGTGGTTGGAGATTATAGCTGCCCAGTCGAAGAACTCTCCCTTGGTGTCCATGCCGAGGAGGAAATAGTACATCTATTTTACAAATTCCTGGGTGGAGGGTTTCCCAAAAACCTCGGCTAATGCTATCATCCCCATCTAGATGCTCTTCTTGAACTTAGAGCGGGGAATCTCTATCTTCATTCTTTTTGGGTCCCTCTTTGGGACCTTGAGCCAGTGGGTATTCAAGTATGTCTGGGCTGCCTCCTCCAGTTGTGTAAATTGGTCCAAGGCATCAACCCTTGTGACCACTGCTTCCCTATCAAAGTGTGAGATTCCTAGTCCCGCCTGGAGTGTGTCTAGGTCGAGGGATACCAGAGGAGTGGGGTAGCCCTCGGGTTCTGTGGCTGCAAGCATGACAGCCCAGACTGAAGAGTTGTAGTTGGCAGCCAGTGTCAGGATAAGCTCCAGAGACTGCATAGAGAATGGGAAGCAAGCTGCCCAGAGGATCCCAAACCCTCCGACATTAGTCACTAATTGGTCACCAGCCTGTCGCTTGATGTACATGATTTTCACCAGGGCCTAGATTTTTGCCTAGGTTCCAACAATTGTGTCGGTTACAAATTTGATCTTGGACCCAATATTTTGGCCGGTGATAGCATTGTTCTATACGAACTTCATGGTGAGAGGCAGTTTCTCCAGGGCCCTCTCCATTTTGGATTTTGTTGCCACCCTGGTGCTGGTTGAAGGAAGTTCCAGACTTCTGGGAGGGGAGGACGTGGACGCTTCAGAAATGTTTAGAATACAAAGTCTAGGAATCTATAAGACAAGATGACCGTCAGAATATATTTATGAAAATAATTACTCTAGGGTCCGGAGAACTTACCACCATGATGTTTTGCTTTCCTGAAAAGTTAGTATCATGCAAAGGCAATCAAAAAGTAGAACAAAAAATTTAGATATTAGACATCCGGGTCCAGGGATTTTATCACACTTGGTAAGGACATAGGATGGGTGGTGGTAAAAAGGTCCAAGGTCCATAGAAATGACCATTAGCAAAGATGAATGAAAGAGCAAGTTTTCAAGCCCACGTGGGCGCCACGTGTGTTAGCATTGATTGGATGTGACGATGATGACGGCAGAGCCAACTGTTCAATCACATGAAAAGGGAAAGCCACTTGGCTGGAATTAATTGTGTGCATGGGGAATAAATGAGGCTCTGACAACCCTGATGGAGGAGAGAGAAAATTGTCTGTTTGAAACTAGCTATGAGCTGAGTTTCAAACAGGTGGTTTTCTACCTTAAAGCGAGTTTGAAGGCAAAAACCAGAAGCACAAGCGACTTGACCAGATTGTCAAGCCACTCAGAAGGATATACATAAAGTTGAGGGATATATACATGAAAATGAGGAGATATACACAGATTATTTATAACTACATACATATATACATGAATATGCAATGCAAGACGACGCTCGCGGGAAAACTAGACAAGGTAGGAACGAATATACAAATTATTTACATATTTACAAATAGATCACTATTTACACTATTTACATTATTTACATCCTCTGCATAAAGGGTGGAAAACCCTCTGATAGAGAGTCGACCCACCAACGGGTGGCGAAACCAAAAGACAACGGACCAGGCAAGACAGGAAAAAATGAAACAAAACCAGGTAAATGAAAGCAAAATAAAAAACTAAAGAAAACCAGGAGGCAAAACAGGGATGCCAACGTGAGAATGTAGAAGGAGGAGAAAGGAAAGGGTTATCGCAAGAGCTCTTTAATAGTTTAGGCTATCAATCAGTCGAAAGCATCACCACGAAGCGCCTGCACTTGCCTGAGAACACAGAAGGTGCTAAGCTTTGATTATCACAAATTCTCTACAAATGCATTTTTAATTGCTTTAAACTCGCTCTAATTCACTCTAAGTGCTCGAAGGTTTTAATTGTGGTAAATGTGAAAATGACAGATAATTTCTATTTATACCCGTGGTAAAAAGGCAATCCTCCTCCTTCCGATGATCTCTGGACAAGAAAAACCTCCAGACTCCAGGCCTGGGGATTCTTCGCGGTAATATCCTGAAGAACATTATGACAAATAATCCTGGAGTTCGGAATTTGGTTCCCAACAAAAGGCAACCTCTGGGACCAGAGTCCCAGAGGAGAAAACAAACAACAAAATGACACACCGGGGAAGAAAACTCTGGAGAAAGAAAATAAAAGGGAAAGAGACAAGGCAAAGCCCACAAAGAAAAAGCAGGCAAAAGTAAAAAAAAGGGGGGACCCAACATTTTGCACACAAAATGTAGGGATGGGGATGCAGGGCATAACAAATGGTGACTATCTGGGACAAATGCCTTAGCGCATTTGAGAACTAAAGAATCTCTGGTTAGAAAAACTAGAACAAGCCGCTTTCCGAAGCGTCTGACAGGCAAAGGGTAACATATCCGAGAGAATCCAACCACACAGGAGTCGGTCCATAGTCCTTCATCAATGGTGTCATGTGTACTTTGGAAGGAAATCAAGCCGATAACCTTTGGGAGGAGTAGAGAAGAGGTACTAATCACATTGAACCAGTCATCAATTTGCTCATTTCCCCTAGAGAATGGAGTTCCATCCCACTTTTCTTGTTATTTTTCTTATTTTTGGGTAGGAAAGGTGGTACTTCTTTCAATGTTAAGCTTAAGCTTAGCTAATTTTAATGGTGGTACTTCTTTCACCTATCCACCTATATTCAGGTTTTTCAAAGGGGGGACAAAAACTACAGACTCAGGAAGAATTCCTTTAGAATTTTAGACCTAGGTCAATCAAAGAGTACAACCGATCTACCCTCGATGTGTCCGATTACTTGTTCCTTATATTATTATTGTTTACTGATTGCCAGACTTCTGAAGAAAACACCCAATGTAGATTGCTCAAAATGTGCCATAACCTGTAAAACAATTCTGAGGACTGGGCTGACTCCAACATGTTAAAGATAGATTCCAAAGTTCACCACTCTGAAGACATTGCCCTAGAGGCCAAAGTAATGTGAAGCATTCCAATTCCTGCAAGATGGAAAAAAACACCGGGACCGAAAGAAAACTGAAAACACAAAGAGGGATGACAAAAGAGGACTACCCTGGAGGACAGCCGA
The DNA here is from genome assembly GCA_018584345.1 of Thuja plicata. Taxonomy (NCBI): domain Eukaryota; kingdom Viridiplantae; phylum Streptophyta; class Pinopsida; order Cupressales; family Cupressaceae; genus Thuja; species Thuja plicata. The sequence continues at coordinate 1,264,683 of MU225442.1, forward strand.
CAGGGCTATTTACAAGCCAGGGTACCCTGCAATAAGACACCCAGAGGAAATATTTACAAGCGGGAGGCTTTACATATAATACAACTTAGGGCTAACTTACCTCTACTCAAAGTAGTGTTTGAGGAACTACCCATTGATGGGCAATGCGACAGGTTCTCTAGTCAATGTGTTGAAACGGTAGGTATTTGCCCCGCAGATTTCTAAGATCAAGTATGGTCTGAGCCAGAGCCATTGGAACTTGGTATGTTTTTCTTTCTTCTCGCGGGCCTTGTCCCACAAAAGGACCAAATCCAAGATATGGAAAGCTTTATATTGGGCTCTTCTGTCAAACCATCTTTTTACCACTGCTTGATGATGCACGAAATGTTCAAGAGCTACATCTCTCTGTTCTTCCATTTGCACCAGGTTCAAAAGCCAAACCTCCGTGATGTTGTGGGTAAAAGCACAAAGCTGTGTCATGTTTTAGGACCACTTATCAGCACAGCTAAATTTGAGTATTTCTAAATAAAAATTAATTTTTATCAAACATATGGTCTAGCTAGATTAATTCTAGATAAGCTAGATAAGTTGTTAAACTTTTCCAATTGGAAATGTCTTTTAAATGCATGTTTTATACCAATTACCAAAGAAATAAAATTATTTCAAAACATTGATGTTTCAATAACCCCTACACTTTTTAATGATATTTTTAAAAAATATAAAAAATACCCTTTTGTAGAGCTCAGAGTCAAGATTATTTTCATATAAAGTTTATAATATTTTGATTAGATCTAATATATTATAATTTCAAAATACAACAAGTAGGTATTTTAACATTTGAGAAGATGTTGCTTCAAATAAATTAAAAAATAGTAAATCATATCAAAAAAATTTAAAACTTATATTTAATACTAGAGGAGAGAGTCCTCTTCAAGAATATGTAATTTTTTTTTTGAATGGTGTACATTTGATAGGGGAAATTTGGAGGGAGATGAAAACTGCCGATTTCAGATAAGTTCAACTTTGAGCAGTTATAACAGAGAAAATATACATTGAAAACCAATCTTTCTTCCTTTTTGCAATAGCTATACATTTTATCTATAACATATTTTGAAATCAGAGGAAAAATAGATTATTTGCATATACTTGTTTGGAGCGAACTAGACCCCAGATTTTTAGCAGTTTTCAGCAATGGAAAAATGGACTTAAAAAATTAAAAAACTATGTACATTCTTGTTCAAAAATTTTAAAAAAAATTATAGACATAAACTTAATCCATTTTTACACATTTATTTAGTTTACATCATCCTCAAATTATAAATACAAATGCCACCTTTTATGTCATTAAAGTTGAACAGTTTGCATGTTGTGGTCCTTTTCCTTTATAGAAGTGTGACACAGGTTTGTACTTTTACCCTTGTCCCTGTTGTTGAATTCCTGCATGAAAAGTAATACTGGGATTTGTAAATTGACTGGGAATACAAGGTTCTGGCCATAAACCAGGTGGAACGGTGACGTTCCCAGGGTGGCCTTAATGTGAATGCGATCTGCCCAAAGGGCAAATTTCAGCTTTTGGTGCCAATCCCGGGGATTTTGTTCTAACAGGTGTTTGATCACTTCAAGCAGATTCTTGTTTGTTGATTCAGCAACACCGTTTCCATGGGGGTAATAGTTGCTGGAGAACTTTAGTGTGATCTTCCGATTGTAAGTGCATTCGAGTAACTGTGCTGAAGAAAACACTGGACCATTGTCACATACTAAAGCGAAGGGTATCCCAAACTGTGTGAAGATGTTTTCTTCCAAGAACTTGATAACTACGTCTGCCGTGTTGTTTTTGCAAGGTATAGCTTCAGACCACCGAGTGCAATAATTAGTGGCAGTAAGGATGTATCAGTGGTTGGCAGATGAGTTGGGGTTGATCTCCCTGACAAAGTCAAACACCCACTGGGTGAAGGGTCTAGCCTCATAGATGGGTTGTAGAGGCATCGCTGGGTTATGCTCATGATGTGCTATGGTTTGACAAGTATGGCATTTCTTGACATGAGCGTAAACATCTTTGAATATACAGGGCCAATAATATCCAGCCCGAAGGATCTGATGGGCAGTGGTGTCAGCAGAGCCATGCCCAGTTCTAAACTGTCTGTGGAAATCATCAATTATTCTTACAGCTTGGTCTCTGTCGATGCACCAGAGGTACATCCCCTCATAATTTCTATGGTAAAGTGCGGAGTTTTTGATCATGAAGTGTGCACTTTTCATCCGCAGAGCATGGAATTTATGGGGAGGCAACCCCTCTGGACATTTGCTATTTAGCAATAGGTACACCAAATCGGTATACCATGGATCTTGGGTGATGGGCTCCACTGTGTAAGTTTGACATTCTATGCGGGGAGTCTCCTCTACCATCGCTCGACTTAGTCCTTAGCCCTGGAAAATTTTCATGGGCTTCATTTCTAAGTCATATTCCTAGAGGATGGCCATCCATTTCCCTTGTCTCTCACCCAATTCACTCTGCATCAGCAGAGATTTGACAGCCTGGTCCGAAATGATAGCATGCACTTTGCTCTGAAGAATATAATGCTAGAATTTCTTCACGGCCCAAACTAGAGAAAAGGCCTACTTTTCTAGCAGTGAATACCAGACTTTGGTGTTCTTAAAGGGGGAGCTCATGAAAGATATTGGTCGCTCTTCCCCTTCAAATTTTTGGGTTAACACTACCGTGGTAGAATGCGATGAAGCAAAGGAGTAAATGTAAAATGGAAGGGAGTAGTCTGGACTAGCCAGGACAGGTGCTTTTGTGATGGTCTGTTTGATCTGGGCAAATGCCCATTTTGCTTCAGCGCTCCACTCAATTTTGGTATCCTTCTTCATCATATCATTGAGTGGTTTAACTATTTTTGTGAATCCTATGATGAATCGTCGCACAAAGTTGATTTTTCCAAAAAAAGGATCGCATTTCTTTCTTGCTGCCAGGCATCTGCAGATTCAACAATGCCTCAACTCTATCAGGGTTGATGGATATACCCTTCTCAGAGATGATATGCCCTAGCAATTTTCCTTCGGTGACCCCAAATATGCACTTCTTGGGGTTGAGGGATATTCTATACTGGCAACATCTCTCTCATATATGAGCGAGATGGGTGGCGTGGTCGCGCCTGTCCTAGGAAAAGATGGTCAAATCAGCCATGTAGATGATTATACATCGATTGACAAGGCCTTCGAATGTAATGTCCATAGCCTTTTGAAATGTAGCCGCTGCATTGATCAGACTGAAGGGCATTCTTCTGTATGCAAATGTTCCCCACTTGGTGGTAAACTCTATTTTCTCTTTGTCCTTATACTTGACCATGACCTGGTTGTATCCCGAATACCCATCCAAGAAAGACCTCATCAGGGATCCATTTACTATCTGCAACACCTCATCCAACGAGGGGATAGGATGATTATCCTTCTTAGAGGCCTTGTTCAAATTTTGGAAATCCACGCAAAGGTGGATCTCACCATTTTTCTTCCTCACGGGAACCAGGTTGGCAACCCACGTAGTGTGCCGGATTGGAAAGATTATCTGGGCTGACAACAGTTTTTCTACTTCCTGATGAATTAGAGGCTCTATCAGGGGGTTAACTAGCGTTTGATTTTGCCAAAAGGGCTTAGCGTATGGCTTCAGGGGAATAGTGTGGGTCATAATAGATTTATCATACATTTTTAAATCTTTATATCCCCAGGGAATTACATCAATATATTCTCGGAGACCATGAGAATCTTCTCCTTCTCCTCAGGGGAGCAGGAGGTACCGATGTGGATGATCTTTTCTTCATCGGGCTAGCCGATGTTAACCTTTTCAAACTTTTCTCCCTCAGGGTAGGATGACACCTTCTCATGGGCCTGAGGGTCTGAGTCAAAGATTCATTCCAATGCAACCATTCCATTTGGGAAGGTGTTAGTGGGTAGGTCCGCGATTCCATCATCTTCATCACCTTGTCCAGTGTCATCGTGGTCTTGTTCCTCCACTATCTGGTCCTCAAAGACACCAACTTTTTCCATGAAGGCCAAGATATGTTGGTCATCTTCAAAGACCTGAAAGTGGGTGACATTATCTAGAATGGATGGGGTGGGGACCATTTTGACTAAGAATTTCCAGAGTCGTGAGCCAGCCATTGGCTCAAGTGTGCTAGCAGAAATGGAAAGGGCATCCGAGACATAGTTCAGTCACCGGGGAATGAGGTCAATGCCAAAGGCATCAAAATATTCAATAAGGCTCCAAGTCCAGTTGCGGTATGTGGCCAGCCTTTTGTCATGACATGTATATTCACTCTGGGTTTGTTTAAGAACCAACTTCGAATCACCCAGAGCTCGGAGGTGGGTGATACCTTTCCTTAGTGCAAATAAGAGTCCAAGGACCAAAGCCTCATACTCTATGACATTGTTTATACAGTTAAACTATAGCCTATAGGACATGAGAAAGGATTTCCCTCACAGGTTGATTAATTCTACCCCGATCCCACAGCCCTGTTTGGATCGGGACCCACCAAACTTAAGGGTCCATAAGTCATTGTTCATAATCTGGGGCTAGGGAGGAGGAATTCTCTTTGGATTATTGCTGGGGGACTTGGGAGGTGCCTCCTAGACTACCGGCGTGAGAGTGGAAGTTTCCTCCAGAGTTCTTGGAATTTGGGATTCCCGAGGAGATGACACCAAAGGAGCACCTCCCATAGGAGTACCGGGTCCTAGGGAATTCACTAAATTTTTCTTGTTTAGGAGGGTATCGAGTTTCCGGTTAGCGATCAAAATATATGGCTCACACTCAAGCTCTAAATGTTTTTTTTAGTGCACTTGGCACCAAGTGCCGGACAGGAGTGTGGCAAGGGTTGCTATGGCACCTTGAGAGATGACTTCAACCCTCATCTTTTCTTCGAAGTCCTATGTTTTTTGTAGCATGATGGGATCCTCCCAGGGGATGAAATTGAATGTTAGGATTTCAAGAGGTCGGTACACCCCCAGAGAAGTCTCTACAAAAAATATTTCACTGACCTTCCCAACTTTGGTAAGGGCCTGTTTCATCCGGGGCTCACTCTCGACCTAGATATGATTGGATTCTCCCTCCCATGGAATCCACAAGTGGGTGAAGTCAGTTAAAAAGTATCCATTTAAGGACTTAGACCAATTATGACTTAGTAACATCCTAAAGGTCTCTGGGATGTCCACCACTTGGATGTCAATGATGCTGGCTATCCTGGGGTCCTGGATAAGATGTATCTAGATTTTCTTCAATTCCCCCACCATTTTTATAGCAGTCTTATCCAACTGGATTACTGTGCCATTAAATGGGGTGGGGTGGAGTCTGAGCTTCTGACAAATGGACAAAGGCATGATTTTTCCCAAAGCCCTGGAGTCTACTAAGAAGTTGTGTATATTTTTTCCATATATGTTCAGGCCTAGTAGGAAGGGGGCGTCCTCATTATTATCGCGGAAGATAGCCACATTAGCATCTTTGAATGTGACGGTCTTGGGTGGGTGGCTAACTACTTCTGAGTATCCTAAAAGCTTCAGAAGAGACTTCTTTTTCTCAGGACAATTTAACAGAACCTCCATCAGGGTCATGGAGGTGGTGGTCCATTATAACGCTTTCATAATATTGAACCTTCCTCCGGGGAATTGGTGATTTTCCTCCATGAGATCTTTTTCCTGGTTAGAGCTAGGACCTTTTGGAGGGACAGGTCGATCATTCATGTTATTTTAGGGAGGAGGAGCATCTTTGATGGGGGGCACAGGTGTGTAAACTAGTCCTTTACCAACCTGACTCTGAGTATTATATGGGGCCCACGGGTTAGTAAAGGCGTTGGCCTCGAAGGGAAGAATGGATTCATAAAAGAATCCCTGCAATTCAGATTCTTCTTCATCTTCTCTGGAAGTTTTGAAGAAGATGGTATCACAGGTGAAGGCACTATGGGTTGTCTCTTGGACAAGAGGTTCTGGAGGGGTAGTGTCTTGCGAGTGTTGCCTGTCCAATTGGGAGATCATGATAACTTTCTCCAAAGTGGTGCAATTCACCTCGTTGTGTGAACCTGTATCGTGTAATCTACACCAGTTATTCATGGGCTGGAAGTTTGTGACTAGCGTAAAATGTGATGGTCCAGCACCATTCTAGCTGGCATTTTGGTTTGGAGGTGGGCCTAGGGTGTTAGCGTTATTATTCCACTATTGTTGGTTGGGCTTAGGCCCATTGTTAAAGTTTCTTCCCCCAACATTTCTATTTTGTTGGCCGGAGAAGATATTTCCCCTCTGGGAATTTGAGTTCTGGGGTGCGTAGGACCCTTCCTTTAGCTGGCCCATGTCCATAGTGAGGGTGGACAACATTCACCAGAGGGATTCAACCTCGGCAGTCAACTGAGTGTTAGTGTCACAATGTAATGGTTGTGGTTGTTGTTGGCTTCCCAGGAAGGCAGTAGGATTATCTGGAGTCGAGGACAACAATCCTCCAGCCACGGACGACTGGAAGAATGGCACTCCAGACGGTTGTGTGTGAGTTCATTGTGTCTGCTGTGGCTGATTCCAATGGAAGACTTCCAGACCCAGCATGATTTGGGTCTGGGCTAGGTAAACATACCGCACCTATTGGTCTATCATGGGTGGCAGAAGATTCATCGCCATCGAAGGGGTGCCCATTGCCAGATTGAGATTGTATCCCCCGGTGTAAGCAGTTCTGCTGGGGATCATGTTGAAAGGCATGTTCTGTCCAATCCCACCTAGGGATTTGTTGAGACCACGGGATAGTTCTAGGGCTAGGTTGTAGACTTTTTCCAAAGTGTCCCAGTTGCCCAGGGTGGTTGTTCTCCAAAGGAGAGTGGCAACAAAAGGGTCTATCGCATTAAGATAGGTCTATATGGTTAAGTCCAGGGATGGGATAAAAGGACCCGTGAACCACTTCAGGGTACGTTCAAACCTATGGTTGAAGGATGCAAGAGGTTCATTGGGTTTCTTTCTAATGGAGATGAATTGGCTATGGGACCAGGCTGGGTCCATGTGCATGCAAAAGGTAGCTAGGAAGGCGTCCTCCATATCCTACCAAGTGTTTATAGAGTTGGCAGGAAGATTTAGGTACCAGTTCAACTCACTTTATCCTAGGGACAAGGGAAACATCTGAGTCACAACATCTTCATATTGGATCCGGTGTCGGTTCATGGCATCTTTGTATACCTGTAGGTGTTCTTCTATGGTCTGTGAGCCTAAGTTCTCATATTGTGGGCACATCTTTTCTGGGTGAGAAGGTAAATCATTGGTTGCACCCGAAAAAGTGCCCATTAGGGACCCGGTGTTTTCAAAGTATGCGGCCATTGGGGGAACTATATATTGGGTAGTTTGGGTACTGGTTCCTGAGATTGTCTGAGAAGTTTGGGTATTTGGTGGTATGCTAGATCCTCAGACAATAGCGGCTGGCGTGCTCTTCGAGGTTCATTTCTTTCGAGCAGGGGGCTCGAGTTCGACAAACTTTCCAGGATTCGAGGCAGACCTAAGGACTCTCTCAAATTTTGCTAGGGAGAAAGATCCAATCCCACGGAAGGTTTGCCTCCTAAAACTAGAGCTCAGGGAACCCTACAAAGGCATAAAATTAGAATCTCCAGAAGGGGATGAGTTCATGCCCACCTTCTAGTGCTAGTTTTTATTGACGGGGTTTTTCTGACCGGGTCTGCCAACAGTCATAAGTTGTCACCAGGTTCTGGGGAAATCGGCCAACTCCACCTACAAAGGTTGTCTGGGGGAACTAAATCCTCTAGGCCTTCAAGCACCTGGCATTCAGGTCATGATGGTGCGGGGATCAGTTGGGAGAGGTGACTGTTCTTTGAGGGGGATAGCTGGTTTCTTCAACTCATCTTCTGCATAGATTCGATCAAAGTAAGGTTTTCTCAAATGTTCTATACTTAACAAATAAAAAAAAAAAATATCCTGCAGAGTTAGAAGCATTTCATCTAACTATAGTCATGCTAAAATGTCTGGAATATCGATAATACCCTGGTAAACTACACTAAATACTGAAGGAACACATAACCATCAGTTAGCATTTTATCAGTAGCGGGAATAAAGAGGTCATTAATCTACTTTAACATACCAGAGTAAAAGACATAAAGCATATTAAAATATCAAATACCATTAACCCAGAAGCTGGAATGTCAACAACGTCATTGCCAAAAATTCTTCCTTCTTCATTAATGTTCAATCTAGCAAGCACTGGTGCGTGATACAATGGTGGCTCCAGGGGAACATCTAACTATTGAAGACAGAACAATGGAGCATTGAGTTCTACGACTAAAACTAGAAATTACTTTTTAATTGCTATGGACAACAAAATCATCGATTTTTTTGACCCTTGGAAATGGGCCAATTTGCCTATTTATACAACTCTTTCCTAACCCTAACCCTATTTACATCAAGTTCCAATAAAATATAATATCCAGGGGCCGGTACTATCTGCACCTCCCTACAAAAGACGTAGAGACAGTATAGGTCTACCATGTCAGAAGAATAAGATAAGAATATAGTAGAAGAATTGGTCTCAAGAAGAGAACCGAGAAGAAAAAAGAAAGAAGTAGGTCCCTCGAAGATCGAGGCTACATGCCTCATAAATGGGAAATGCGGCACCCTATCTTCAATGCACCAGGTGTATCCTTGAGCGGAACCTCGAGAAGACCACCCTGTCTGAAGACCAATTTACGAGCCGATGCCTCTTGATGTGCCCAACTACCTTCTGACAGTCTTTATTAATCGCTTCTGAAAGTGACCGGTCGGCCTTGGGGACCGTGACACAGATCACTTTAAAGAACACAAAATTTTTGATCCAAGACTCTGGGATCTGGGAACTTACATCCAAAAAAGAATAAAGAATACTCAATGTGAGTTTTTTCCCGGCCTTCGGAGAAAGCCTAAGGTTTCTTTTTATCGTTGAAGCACTGAAGGAGGTGGAAAATGCCATCTTCATCTACACTCTTCAGGCTGGCCCTTCTGTTCCTGGCTACTTCAACTTGTTCCCCCAGCTTCAGAGCATTTTCTTTAAATTCATCCGCCATCCTTTTTGTATCTTGGCCCTTGAGTATCATTTCAGTTAATCTCTCCATCTGGGCCCCATCTATCCCATCCAGAGATTGGTATCGGGATTGCATTATTTCATCAAAACTCCCCAAAATTGAATTTTTGGGGGTGTACATATCTATACTAAGGGGATCAGCCCCAGAAATCTTTGTAATATAAGAATTGAATAAATTAGAAGGATATTTCACATTGTGTACCTTCTCTTGCAAGGACTCTACCAGTTGCTTAGTTACCTCCAATGTGAGGTCAAGCCTGGAGTGCTGAGTCCTTACAAAATCAATTGACTCCTCACCCAGAATTCTAGATTCAGAAATGATATCTTCCCCCAAGGTGAGGAGCTCTTCGAGCTCTACCTTCCATGCTTGGTAGTTTTCACTGTCACTCTCCCACTGCTCAATGAGTGCCTCTGCCTGATGGATGACTTGCCAGGCTATGTACAAGTCCGAGAGAGTGGACGCCACAAAATGGTGGGTGTTTCCTATTTGTAGAGTGACCCATTCATCTATTGCTTGGGCCTTCTTTTTTGTTACTCACAGGGAGACTATGTTTCTCTGTGGTAATTCTAATAAGGTGGAGCCCTCTAGAGGAGTGGTGTTGATGGGTCTGACTAGCTCAGTGAGCAATCCCATAAGGTTTGCATTCTTCTCCTTTTTAGCCTTGAGCCTTTGGGCCTCCTTTTCATATCAAGGCTCTACTACCCTTGCTGCCTCCTTCAGAAAATCCACCTCACCCTACTTTCCTCTTTTTCCTAGGGATACCTCTGTAATATTGTAATCTGTGGGATCTACAGTTGCTTCATCAGCATCTGGGGGACGTGTCGCCACTACAGCAATGGTTTCTCTACCCGGCCTAGTTCGCAGAGTATGAACTATCTGGGCTTTCTTTTCTTTTGGCGGGGCCTGGGCTTGGGCATCATTTCTGCTAGGGAGAGAGGAATTACCAAAGGAGACTAAGCCTTCATATTTTTTCTTTCTACCAGCCACTGAGGTGGGAGAGGTGGCCTTCCTGCCAAAATTTGTTGTCCTGATTCTCTCCCAGTCTTCGGTGGTTGTTGCTCCTCAACATGGATCTCATCTGTTCCTCCCTCAGCCTCAACTTATTCTGTAGCAAAATTCCTCTCAACTTCTATCCCCTCAACCTGGTCCTGTACATCAATCACTGGATCTGGATCCTGGTAGGTTTCCTTGGGGATTTCTTCTTCAAGCTGCCTTTCTTCTTCTTGTTCTTCTTTCTCTTCTTCTGTTGGGAGTAGGGGAGGTATCGGGCCAAGGTTTAGAGTTTGGTTCACTATGATAACCTACCCAAAGGTTTCCCCCTAGAGTGGCCCTTGAGATGTGGCGGTTGGGGTTACAGTTATTCTCGAGGGTCCGATTCCCCCAGTGGATGCCATTTTCTCAATTTTCTTTAGTTGGTCCACTCTTGGACCTTACACTTCTTGAGCCCTAGAGATAATCTCAGGTCTTGATTCTTCCATCTGCTACCCTGGCCTTTGTGTGGGCTCTTGTCCCATTCCTTGTTGTCCTGCAGCCTCTTGTTCCTCCCCCAGTACTTTTGCGTCAGCTTGCGTGTTATCTCCCTGTAAGTTCCCAAACTCATCAACCGCAAATATGTCAAATTCTTCCTCTAGAGGGGGACTATCCGGGACCTCGGTGGGCTTAGGTTTGATCTGTTGGATGTGCTTTCTCTTCCTCTGGGTGACCAAAGGTGGCCCTGCATCAGCCATTGCTGCTGCTTCTATGGGATCCTTCCCTGTTGCTTTAACCATCAAGGCTGCTAGTGAAGGGGAGGAAGGGGGATGAATTGGTCTGGCCATGCGTGGGGAGTGGCTAGCCTCGTAATTAATTACTCCCTCATTTGTTGGGAGGCTACCACCGACTATTTTATTTGTTCTTGTATGAGGACTTCCTACATATAAGGGGATGTATCTATTTCCTTCCCTTTGTCTACACCCTGCGAGGAAGTCTCGGCCCCTAGGGTCAATTTGGGTCCTGACTATGGTGCGGGTCTTGGCGCCAGTCCGGGAGCTTGGCGAGTACTCCCGGGGCACACCATTTTGAAGTAGGTGTGGCTTCACTCAACCCCCTCCCAGGCGAAATCTTTAATTGTGGGCCTGTCTGGGGCGGCCCATTCCATCAGTGGGAGGGGCATTTTATCGAGCCCCTTTGCTTTGTACTAGGGGTCGATGGTTTGGGCGGTGTCTGAGAAATCCTCTAGAAATTTCTAGCATTTCAACAGTTGCATCATCCCGATCGTCATTCTGACATGGTGCTGGCTTCGCACCTCCACATCATCCTACCAATCTGCCCAAAATTCCTCCATATGTATCTGATGGGGCTTCGAAGCCCAGGGTAGTGCCATTGTTATTCTTCCATGTGGATCAAAATTCTTTCGCACCAGATAAAATTCTTACAGATTGTAACTCTTCAGCTCATTATCTGCCTCTTTTTTGGTGGCCAGACTATAGGTGTAGTACCCACGGGTGATTGGGAATGGGATGTTGGGGACCTTCTTAAGGGAAAGGAAGGCATGCAACTCCATTATTTGTCAGCAATACTCCAGCAGCATGATCTTGTCCCCATAGTGTTTAGGTAACAAGTAGGGTTTTCCAGAGAAGCCGTGTGACCCTGACATATGTATGCTGCTGGAATTGAATATAGTATTGCCCATAACTACTAACAAGCTTCATCGCCTCAGTGGATAGGCAGTATCCAGCATCTTGGGTGGGGGTGAGCAGGTGGTAATAAATGAATGAGTCATTCACCCAGCAGAGGGGAAGCTGGCTTCCCATTGGATTTGTGGGAAATAATCCCATGGTGTCTTTTGCCCCAGGCCAAACCCGAGCATGCCATCTATGAGTAGGCCATTGGAGTGGGACCTCTATTGTGATAAGGCCCAGAAAACATAGGAAGACATGCAAAACTTCTTCTTCCTGGCCAGCTGGAGAAACTGGGAATCGATGTGGTTGGAGATTATAGCTGCCCAGTCGAAGAACTCTCCCTTGGTGTCCATGCCAAGGAGGAAATAGTACATCCATTTTGCAAATTTTTGGGCAGAGGGTTCCCCAAAAACCTGGGCCAATGCTATCATCCCCATCTAGATGCTCTCCTTGAACTTAGAGCGGGGAATCTCTATCTTCATTCTTTTTGGGTCCCTCTTTGGGACCTTGAGCCAGTGGGTATTCAGGTATGTCCAGGCTGCCTCCTCTAGTTGTGTAAATTGGTCCAAGTCATCAGCCCTTGTGACCACTACTACCCTATCAAAGTGTGGGATTCCCAGTCCCGCCCAGAGTGTGTCTGGGTCGAGGGATACCAGAGGAGTGGGATAGCCTTTAGGTTCTGCGACTATAAGCATGATGGCCCAGACTGAAGAGTTGTAGTTGGAAACCAGTGTTAGGATAAGCTCCAGAGACTACACGGAGCATGGGAAGCAAGCTACTCAGAGGATCCCGGACCCTCTAACATTAGTTGCTAATTGGTCACCAGCCTGTCACTAGATGTGCATGATTTTGACCAGGGACTGCATTTCTGCCCAGGTTCCAACACTTGTGTCAGTTACAAATTTGATCTTGGACTCAATCTTTGAGCTGGTGATAGCATTGTTCTATACGAACTTCATGGTGAGAGGTAGTTTCTCCAGGGCCCTCTCCATTTTGGATTTTATTGCCACCCTGGTGCTGGTTGAAGCAAGTTCCAGACTTTCGAGAGGGGAGGACGCAGACGCTTCAGACATGTTTGAAATACGAAGTCTAGGAATCTGCAAGACAAGATGACTGTCAGAATATATTTATGAAAATAATTACTCCAGGGTCTGGAGAACTTACCACCGTGATATTTTGCTTTCCTGAAAAGTTAGTATCTTGCAAAGGCAATCAAAAAGCAGAACATAAAATTTAGATATTACACACCAGGTCTGGGGATTTTATCACACTTGGTAAGGACAAAAGATGGGTGGTGGTAAAAAGGCCCAAGGTCCAGAGAAATGACCGTTAGCAAAGATGAACAAAAGAGCAAGTTGTCAATCCCACATGGGCGCCACGTGTGTTAGCATTGATTGGATGTGACGGCGACGATGGTAGAGCCAACTGTTCAATCACACAAAAAGGGAAAGCAACTTGGTTGGAATTAATTACATGCATGGGGAATAAATGAGGCTCTGAAAACCCTGATGGAGGAGAGAGAAAACTATCTATTTGAAACTGGCTACAAGCTAAGTTTCAAACAGGTGGTTTTCTGCCTTAAAGCGAGTTTGAAGGCAAAAACCAGAAGCACAAGCAACTTGACCAGCTTGTCAAGCCACCTAGAAGGATATACATAAAGCTGAGGGATATATATATGAAAATGGGGAGATATACATAGACTATTTACAACTACATACATATATACATGAATATGCAATGCGGGACGACACTCACGAGAAAACTAGACAAGGTAGGAACGAATATACAGCTTATTTACATATTTACAAACAGACCACTATTTACACTATTTACATTATTTACATTATTTACATCCTCTATGTAGAGGGTGAAAAACCCTCTGACAGAGAGTCAACCCACCAATGGGCGGCGAAACCAAAAGATAACAGACCAAACAAGACAGGAAAAAACAAAACAAAACCAGGCAAACGAAAGCAAAACAAAAAACCAAAGAAAACCAGGAGGGAAAATAGGGACACCAACCTAAGAACACAGAAGGAAGAGAAAGGAAAGGGTTACCGTGAGAGCTCTGTAACAGTTCAGGCTATCAATCAGTCGGAAGCATCACCACGAAGCACCTGCACTTGCCTGAGAACATAGAAGGTGCTAAGATTGGATTATCACAAATTCTCTGCAAACACGGTGTTAATCATTTTAAAATCGCTCTAATTTTCTCTAAGTGCTCAAAGGTTTTAATCACGGTAAATTTTAAAATGACAGATAATTTCTATTTATACCCATGGTAAAAAGGCAATCCTCCTCCTTCCGGTGATCTCCAGACAAGCAAAACCTCCGGACTCTGGGCCCGGGGATTCTTCATGGTAATATCCTGAAGAACATTATGACGAATAATCTTGGAGTCCAGAATCTAGTTCCCAAAAAAAGGCAACCTCCGGGACCGGAGTCCCAGAGGAGAAAACAAACAAAAAAATGACACGCCAAGGAAGAAAACCCCGGAGAAAGAAAACAAAAGGGAAAGAGACAAGGCAAAGCCTGCAAAGCAAAAGCAGGCAAAAGAAAAAAAAGGGGGGGACCCAACATTTTGCACACAAAATATAGGGATGGGGATGCAGGGCATAATAGAACCAAATGAGCCTCTTGCTACATTCAACAATTGGTTCCAACATGCCTTGAAGTGGTGCACAAGCCCTTTCATCCCATCCAATGATGTAACCATCGAGACATACTTGAATGCCATGGACCCCATTATTGCCACTCTCCTCTCGAGAAACACTACTACCAATGACTGGGATACTCTAGTGAAAGTTTACAACTTAGCACTAGATTTGTCCCATAGTTTGGGAAAAGCTCCTAGCATAATTGGGAAAATCATACCCTTGAATATAATACCCAGTGGAACTCCTTACACCGGAGGATACAACCCCAATCCAGCAATAGGTACCCCAACAATGGCCATGACCCCAATTCTAATAGTCCAACAGGCCTGGTACATTTACCCATCTCAAGCCCATACAATACCATGTCTGGAATACCTTCCCTAGAAAAAGCTACAACAAACACAATAAACTTTGACACAACCCTCTGGAGTACCTTTCTTCTAGTCATCCGTGGTTGGAGGATTATCATCCTTGACTCCGAGAGCTACTGTCGCTTTCCCTGACAACCCACCACAACAACCATCACATTCTAACATAACCATGTAGCTATTCACCAAGGTTAAATCCCTTGAGAAAATGGTGTCCTCCCTGACAATGAATATGGGACACCTGAAGGTGTGGCCTTCCATGACCCACAACTCTAATTCTGAGAGAGTGAATATTTTCTCTGGACAATGAAACACCAATTCTAGAGGTCAAAACTACAACAACCGGCCTCTACCCAACCAACAGTAATGGAACAACAAAACAAATACTAGAGGTCCTCCTCCTAACCAAAATACCATTCACAGTGGTGTTCGACCTAATCATTCTACACAGCTTGGATAATTCCACCCCCTCACCACATTTTGTAGATTGCATGACACTAGTTCCCATCCCAAGGTGAATTGTGCCACACTCAAGAAGATCATCATGATCTCCTAGTCAGACATACAACAACCTCTGGACCCTACTCCGCCAAAATCCTCCACTTTAGAGCCTCCTCACACTGCCTTCACATGTGAGAATGTCTTCTTTAGGAAAGATAAAGAGGATGAAGGAGAACCTGAATTATAGGGGTTCTTTGATGAATCCATCATGGCCTTTGAGGCCAATGCCTTTACTAGCCCACGAAATCCCTAAAACACTCAAAGTCATGCTAGCAAAGGGCCAGCTTACATGCTAACTCCTCCCAAGAATACCAGCCCCCATGATAACATGAATGATTGCTCCTTCCCACCATAAATACCTGGCCCAAACTACACCAGGGATCCAGTTGGTGGAAGCCAACTTTATCCTGGGACTCGGTTTGATGTCACTAAAGCATTAGAGAGAACCACCACCTCCATGAACTTGATGGAGGTTTTGCTAACTTGTCCCGAGAAGAAGAAATCTCTTCTGCAGCTCTCGGGATACTTGAAAGCTGTGAGTCATCTACCAAAGACTATCACATTTGATGATGCCAACTCGCTCATCTTCTGGGGAAACACATAGGATCTTCCCGTCCTACTAGGATTGAACGTTCAAGGGAAGAACATGTAGAACTACATGGTAGATTCTAGTGCTTCAGGCAACATCATGCCCTTACCCATATGCCAGAAGCTTAGAATCACTCCCACTCCATCCAACGACATAGTAGTCTAATTAGACAAAAATACTGTAAAAATGGATGGTGAGCTGAAGAATGTCAAGATTCATCTCATCCAAGACCTCCAGATATCAAGCACAATAGACATCCAAGTGGTGGAGATCCTTCAAACCTACGAGATGTTATTCAGTTAGAATTGTTCAAACACCCTTAACGCATATTTTTCTATAGAATTCTCCCACTTGTGGCTCCTCTAAAAGGGGAAATCAAATCAAATCCAAGTGGAGATTGAACCCATAATGAAGTAGGACCTCACCAAAATCAGGAGGGTAAATGAAGTCCTTTTCTCTGAATCTTCCCCCGAGGTGTACCAAACATAAGAAGTGGTAACCTCTAATTTCATCACCAAG
Organism: Thuja plicata; assembly: GCA_018584345.1. NCBI lineage: Eukaryota > Viridiplantae > Streptophyta > Pinopsida > Cupressales > Cupressaceae > Thuja > Thuja plicata. The sequence continues at coordinate 1,281,036 of MU225442.1, forward strand.
GTGGATCTAATAATATCTCAAAGAATTCAGGATCTAGACATAAAAATGAAGTGTGAGGTAGACTCACAAGATAGCATGGAAACTCTGACCACTCTCTTGTGTGGCACTTTGTGTCAAGTACACTACCAAAAACACTTTGAACTGGAGTGTTAGCCTTGTATTACCACTTCTACCCACCATATAAGTGACCTCTAAGAGGAAGAACAAAAAGCCAAATTTCCTAGACCAAGTAATCCACCCAACACTACACTAGAGGTGCCACTTGTCCAAGAACCTAAACTAGATGATTCTCTAGAGGAATGTCTCATCTACACACCATTAGAGCCAAAGGAATAAAATAACAAACCTCCCTATCCAAAAAACAATCGAAATGACATTTCACCTACCCAACTCCAAAAAATGAAGAATGACTTGTGGATCCTGAAGTTTGATGGATTCTGGTCTCAACAAGGCTAAGTTATAGAGTGGAACTGATAAACCCACAGGGGAAATCCTTCCTGATGTCTTATAGGTCATAGTTCAACTGCACCAATAATGTCATGGAGTATGAGGCATTGGCCCTCGAGCTCCTATTTGGATTAAGAAAAGGGGTCACCCACCTCTAAGAAATGGTTGATTTAGAGCTGATTGTAAAATAGGTCTAGAGCCAATACACTTGTCATGACAAAAGTTTGGCCACATATCACAACTAGGCATGGATCCTAATGAAAAAATTTGATTCTTTTGGCTTCGAGCTCATTCCTAGGAAATTTAACTATGTTCTAGATGCCCTTGCTGTGTCTGCCAACACCCTCGAGCCGATGGCTATTTCTTGGATCCAAAAATTTTCTATTAAAATGGTCCTCACACCATCCATCCCAAATAGTATCACCTACTTTAAGGTTTTTTAGGATGACCAACATAATTTGGCCTTCATGGCCAGTGTTGGCTTCTTTGAGGATGAAATAGTCAAAGAAATTGATCATGACGATACTAGGCAGCGTGAAGAAGATGAAGGGATCATCGACCTACCTACAAACACCATCCCTAAGGGGATGGTAGCTCTGGAATGCATCTTTGATTCAGACCCTCAGGGATGAGACAAGATATCATCCTCCTCTAAGGGAGGAAAATTTGAGATAGTCAACATTGGCATTGTCAATGAAGGATAACTGGTTCACATTGGTACCTCTTGTTCCCTAGAGGAGAAGGAGAATATTCTCATGGTTCTCCAAGAATACATCGATGTTATTGCCTAGGGGTATGAGGATCTAAAAACCTATGATACATCAATCATTACTCATACCATTCCCCTAAAACTAGATGCCAAACCTTTCTAGCAAAAGTAGGGTTAGTAAACCCTTTGATTGAACCTCTAATCCATCAGTTTTAGTTACTGTTAGCCCGGATTGTCTTTCCTATCCAGCACACAACATGGCTTTCCAACCTCAACCCTATGTGCAAGAAAAATGGCAAGATCCTCCTGGGTGTGGATTTTCAAAATTTAAACAAAGCCTCCAAGAAAGACAATCACCCTCTCCCATCACTAGATGAGGTATTACAAATTGTTAATGGTTCCCAAATGATTTCCTTCCTAGATGGATACTTCAGATATAACCAAGTTATGGTTAAATTCAAGGATAGAATGAAAATAGTTTTCATCACCAAATGGGGAACATTTTCATATTGTAGAATGCCCTTTGGTTTGATTAACATGGGGGCCACATTCCAAAAGGCCATTGACATTGCGTTCCAAGGCCTAATAAACAAATGCATAATCATCTATATGGATGATTTAACAATATTTTCCTAGGAGAGGCGTGATCACTCTTCCCACTACTCTCAAATCTGTGTGAGGTGTTTCCAGTATGGTATCTCTGTTAACCCTAAGAAATGCATATTCAGGGTCACTAAAGGGGGGCTACTTGGGCATATAGTCTCTGATAATTTAGATCAAGCACTGTTGAATCTGTAAATGCCTGACAATAAAAAAGAAATGATATCTTTCTTCAAAAAGATAAATTTTGTCTGGCGGTTCATTATTGAATTCAATGAAATTGTCAAACCACTCAATGACATGATGAAGAATGATACCAAGATTGAGTGGAGCCCTGAAGCAAAGTGACCATTTTCTTAGGTCAAGAAAATAATAGTGGAGGCACCAGTCGCGACAAGTCTACACTATTCCCTCCCATTCCATATCTACTCCTTTGCTTCACCGCATTCTACAACTGTTGTTTTAACCAAGAAGGTTGAAGGGGAAGAATGATCTATTTATTTCATGGTCTCCCCCTTAAAAAATGTTGAAGTTTGATAAACACCCTTGGAAAAGAAAGTCTTTTCTCTAGTCTAGGTCATGGAGAAATTCTAGCACTATATTCTTCAGAGCAAAGTTCATACTATCATTCTGGACTAGGCTATTGAATCTTTACTACTATAGAGTGAACTAGGTGAATGTTGGAGGAAATGGATAACCATCCTCTACGAGTATGATCTCGAGATGCAACCAATGAAGATAGTCTAACGCCAAGGACTATGTAGAGTGATGACATAAGTAACTCATATTGTAGAATGCCAAACCTATACCATGGATTCCATCACTCAGAATCCATGGTGTACCAATCGTGTATACCTATTTCTCAATAAAAGATGCTCAAAGGGGCTTCCACCTAACAAACATTGTGTTGTGTGATTGAAAAGCACACATTTCATGATAAAAAATAGAATGCTTTTCTATAGGAACTTTGAGATAATTTACCTCTGGTGCATAAACATGAACCAATCTGCCAAAATGATAGAAGAATTCCATTGGCAGTTCAAAACTGGGCATGAATCAGCTGATGCTACTTCCCATAAGATTCTTTGGGTTGGATATTATTGGCCCTTCATCTGCAAAGATGTTTACACTCATGTGAGGAGGTGCCACACTTTCCAAACCACAACCCATTGTGAGTAGAACCTGGCTATGCCTTTGCATCCGGTCTTTGAAGTTCAACCTTTTGCCCAATGGGAATTCAATTTTATTAGGTAAATAAACCCCAACTCATCTGCCAACCACCGGTATATTATAACTACTACTAAGTACTGTACTTGGTGATTTGAGGCAATACCATGTAAGAATAACATGACAGATGTAGTTATCAAATTATTGGAAGAAAACATAGTCATAAGGTTTGGTATTCCATTTTCCATCACGTGTGATAATGGTCTAGTGTTTTCTTCAATGTAGTTATTAGAATGGACCTATCAGAGGAAGATCACCCTCAAGTTCTCTATTAACTATTATCGCCAGGGTAATGGTGTTGTCGAGTCTACCAATAAGAATTTTCTAGAGGTGACCAAACATTTTCTAGAGTAAAATCCCCTAAAATAACACAAAAAGCTTAGGTTTACCCTTTGGGTGGATCATATTAGAATCAAGGCATCCCTAGGGACTTCCCCATTTCACTTGGTTTATCGCCAAAATCTTGTGTTCCCCATTAACTTAAAAATCCCAATTTTATAATTTATGTAGGAATTCAACACCCGGTACAACATTATGGAAGTCTACCTTTTGAACCTGGTGAGAATGGAAGATCAAAGAGATATAGAAGTAGAACATTTTGTGCATCATCAAGCAGTCACCAAATTATGGTTCAATTGGAGAGCCCAATACAACTCCTTTTAGGTTTTGGATCTAGTCATTTTTTTGGACAAGGAACGAGAAAATAAAAGAAAGAATACTAAGTTTCAAAGGCTCTAGCTCGGACCATACCTAATCTCCAAGATCTGTGGGGCCAACACTTATCACCTCAACACCATGACCAAAGAGTTTGTTCCATTTCCTGTTAATAGACAGTTTCTCAAACACTACTTTGAACGAGGCAAGAGGTAAGTTTACCAAAGTTCTATTATATGTGAATATTTTCTTGCTTGTAAATATTTTCCCCGGTGCTCCTAGGGAGCGTTTGTCCTTGTAAATAGTTGTTGATGGTCTTCTAGGGCTGTCTTCTTTCCTTTTTCTTTGTTGTCTCCTTTTCTTTTTTTTCTTTGCATCTTGTTTTTTGGGTTTCTAGCATGTTGCCTTCTTTTTGTAGATAGGTATGCTTCACATGACATCTAGTCCCTAGAATGGTGCCTTGTGCATTTTGGTTAGTCTGGAATCTATTGTTAGCATGGTGGAATTTGTCTGCACTCCAGATTTATTTTGTATGCATGGAAAAAGTTTATGGGTAATCTTCATCAAATTCAAATCCTTAAAGTCTAGATATCAGTTACTAGAAAATCTAAGAAGAAAGCAATCATATGATCCTTGAGAGCAGATCAATTGCACTGGTTATTGACGAAGTTTGAAATTTAAAAGAGTATCTCAAGTTTGCAATGTCTCTCCTATTCAAGAAATTAAGATGGATGGCAAGGTGAAAGAAGTAAAACCATAAAAATTAGCTAAGCTTAAGGTTCACAGAGAAAGAAGTACCACCTTCCCATCTTCAAAAGAAAAGAAAGAAAGCTAGAGGATAGAGAATTCTAGGATGTGCTAGATCATGCAAGATATATAAATTTTTGTCTGATGTACTTAGTGCCCTCTCTCTGCTTCTCCCAAAATTTATCAGCTTGATTTTCTTCCAAAGCACACACTTCACAACTAATAAGAGATTGAAGGATTGAATCAAGATGAGTCAGATTTTATCAGACACCTCGCGCCTTAAAAGTGAAATGCTCTAGGCTAAGATATGTTTTAGTTTTACTAACCTGAGATTTTGTGGTGCTCAAATGCACTAAGGAATTCATCTCAGTGAGTTACCATTTTTTATGCCCTACATACCCATCTCTACATTTCATGGGCAAAATATTGGGTTCCCCTTTTTTTTGTTTTTTTCCTTGTTCCCTTTGTTTTGTTTTCTTCTGGCCTTTGCCTCCGCGGGGTTGCTATTTTACTTTTTTTGGTTTCTCTCCCTTTGGGAATTGGTCACAAAGTGTTCTTTTTTTATTGTGTTAGCCAAGCTCTAGACTCTGAGATTATTTACCACTTCTTCCTATTTTGTTAGAGGGTGTGGTTGCATGGTATCCCCAGGCCCAGAGTCTGAAGGTTTGCCTTTTCTCATGATTTGTGAAAGTAAGTAGTGCATTTTTCACCCTAGTGGTATAAATGGATTTTTAATTTTCATTTTTAAATTTATCATGAACAAATTACCCTGAGTGATTAAGAGCGATTAAGTGTGATTTGTGAAAATTATGACTGAGCTTAGTGTGTTTGCTTTGAGTGTTTAGCAGTGAGGTTTGAGCTTGCGTGTGCTTTTGGTTACCATGCAATGTTTTTGATGTTGATGGTTCATGAAGTTATTGGTTTGTAGAGCACCTCCCATGCCCTTTCTCCCACATTTCCCAGTGTTTAAGGTAGGCCCTTCTTGTTCTCTCTTTCTCTTCTTTGTTTGTTTGTTCTTTTGTTTTGGGTTTTCTTTTCTCTTTGTTTTCCTTTTGTCTCCTAGTTTTTTGTCATCGCTTCTCATTGGTGGGATGGCTTCACAAGAAGGTTGTCCACCTTCCATGCATTGTATTTTCATGTACATTTTGTAAATAATGTAAATCCCTATAAATAGTGTAAATCATTGTAAATTCTGTAAATGGTAGTAATTTCTCTATAAATTGTTAGTAGTTTGTAGGTTAGTTAGTTGTGTAGTATATAAATCCATTCCTCAACCTCTAGTTCTTCTAAGGTCTTTGTATATGTTATATATAGCACATGTTTATAGAGTGGTTTTCTATAAATTTGCATGCTTGGTCTGTACATTTTTTTTTGTTTGACCCACTCTATGGCAAGCTTGTCATGCCCTATTGCATCATATACCCCAAATTGTGAGCTTTCCCACTTGGTTTCTATCTGGATTGAACTTAACACCTCACCTATTTGAGCAATGGTAGTTTTCTCTCTCCTCCTTTGTTTAAGCATTAACAACGGGGTTAAATTCCTTTACACATGAGCATTCAAAACCATCCCATCTGGCATTCAATTCATCTATGTCAAGAAATCTATCACCAATTAAGTGCCATTACTTTTTTTATTTCGTAACCATGTGACAACCCACATTAGTCCAATATAGCTCACTGCTTGGTCATTTTGATAAAAGCTAGTTCCTTTGGGTTCTAGGTGCTGAGAAGTACCCAAGCCTTTGTCCCATTTGTAATGTGAGAAAGAATCCCCAGAACCCCCAGTTGTCAATCAAATTCCAACTAAGTTTTTAATTGTTATATTTTTTGTATTTGATGTAGGATAACATATTTTGAACAGGTGTGTAATGGTGGTGAACTCTTTAGAGTCTATAAATTTACTTTATATTTTATCACATCTATTACCGGTTGTCTAGTCTTCTAGGTTGCAGATCACCCAATAAACAACATTTGAAGTAACAACTCCTCCTAGAAGTCTGGAACTCTTGACCACTTCCACCTGTGCGAGCACTAAGACAAGGGAAGAGAAAATGTTGGAGAAGCTCCTATTAACATCTAAATATCTGATGGATGGCTTCCTTGTAGGATCCAAATTTGATTCCAAGCTTCAGAATATTACCAAAATAGAGGTCGGATTATGGGCGAAACTACAGGGCCTTGTTCGGGTAATGTATGAGTAGAGATCTATAGGGGATAACATGGAAAATAAAATTGGCACCTTTGGCTTTATAAAAGCTGCCTATTTTCCCATTTTGGTGTAGGCACCAAAGCTAATCCTCTCCCTGGTGAAGCACTACAACACAACCACCCGAGTTCTTTTTCTTTCTTGTTCCATCCTATTGAATTACTCAGCAACCATAGTAACTATTGATACTGCCACTTTTACTTCAGGACTAGGGATCCCGTAGTTTAAAAATGCTACTATTATCTCCTAGGCCACATCATTGAAGGAGTTTGAGAAAGTCCCATAGCTTGCCCGACAACATCTGTAATGTCCCTGCCAGGGAACCCATAAGGAATCAGGTCTATGACTTAAAATTACAATTAACAATTTTTATTTTTTTCTAACATTATAACTTAACATCATTACCATTTACAAAAACATTCCTTAAGGTT
>MU225442.1:1308332-1322036 GCA_018584345.1 Thuja plicata
TGGTTGAAGTTGGTTTTAGCATTGGTCAAAATTTTGACCAATAATAAATACATCAAAAATTCAACACAAAAAGAATGACAAAAGGTTTGGTCATAAATTTGACCAATTACGGTTCAAATTTTGACCAATTTTTGTCAAAATTTGAAGTCAAATGTACTAGTGTCTAGGTTCCCCAGAGGCAACTGATCACTGTCAAATAGTTAATAAGGGTTAGTAGGTAGGTGATCCTGATAAGGTATGTCAGGAAAAAGAGATGGCTTTGATAGCTGATTCTCCCAAGGTGTCACTCTCACATTAATTACCTCATGCACATCAAAGATAGGGATCTAAAATTTTCATTTATGAGGCACATAGCCTTAGATACCGGGATGATCAAATTTATTATATATAAATACCCTGACACTCTTCTCTATGCCAATTCTTCTAGATCTCTCCTCTTATCTTTCTTTTCTATCTTGTCAGACCTCTGCACAACCTAAGGTGAAGAGTATAGTTAGATTAGGTTAGTTTTAGATCAAACTTTGTGTATAAATAAGAAGTCTGACACCATAACAAGGGTCAGAAAAATTTATGATTTTGTATTCTAGCAAGTAATAGAAGAATAATATTTCATTTTCTATTTTTTTTACGAACTCAATGCTCGATTGTTCTTAGCAGTTTAGGATGGTCCCTTGGAGCCATGGATGTACACGCCAGTGATGTTGGAACCATTTAAGTTAATGAAGAAGGAAGAACATCTTATGGCTATTTGTTATGTGTTGTTCTGATCTTTGGAGTTAGGAAATGTCTTTTGTGCAGTATGTTTTCTTATTTCCTCTACTCCTATTGATTAGTTTAGACTAATGATCTTACCTCCCCTTGCTACTGAATGCATGTGAATCACTGATTCTTTAGGTATTTGGAATTTAGTGTAGTTTCTTATATTGGAGCACTTTTATATGTTTGAATATATATTGCACAACTATAGGTAGAAATATGTATCTAACCTTGATCGATCTTTTGAAGTTTATTTGATAATCTAAATTCTTGGAGGAAACCCCAACCCTTTTGAAATCCCCAAGAAGATGAGGAAAATCTAAATATCCCCTCATATAATAGTCACCTACCCAACTTAGCTCCCCCTCACCATCGAGACCCAACTACAAGGTGCTTGGAGGCTAGGATAATTTGTTCTCTGGAAAACCTCTTTAGGAGGAGTTGGCTGGTACCCAGTGAAAGCTTATCCTCTGCTGGCAAAGCAGGTCACAAACTCACGTCAACCAAAGGGGTGTAGACCCTAATGTTATCCAAATGTTGAGATAGATTGCTTCCAGATTGGAGGCAGAGGAAATAGCCCAAAGGATAGGTTTACATATTGAATAAGAAGCAAATGAAGAATATGTTGAAGGAGAAATCAAAGTACAACCTGAAATGGATCAAGGAGAACAAAGGTTTACTAGATTCCTTACTAGGGTTAGTACAAAACCCCATTTTAATCCACTAGATTATGATAGTTTATTGGATGAAGATGAGTTGTTGGATTGGATTTTAGTTATGGAAAAATAATTTTATTTGGAAGGTACTCATGAAGACAAGAAGGTCAAGTATGCTAATTTACTAAGTTAAGACGTCATGCTTCGTTGTGGTGGAATAATTTATAGAATTATAGGTTGAGTAGAAGTAAAGAAGAGATAAAATCTTGTGATAGGATGGTTAAAAAGATGAAGGAAAAGTTTCCACCATCTGATTAATAGGTAAGCTTGATCATAAGACTGCAAAATTTGAGAGAAAAGCAGATTAATATGAAATAGTACACGAAGGACTTTTACAATCTTGATATTAGATCTAGATTGAAAAAGGATGAGGTGGAGAGGGTTGCAAGATACTTGAACGGTTTGAGGATGTTAACATAAGAGGAGATTAGTATGACCAAGATTGGGAATGTGGAAGATGCTTACTAGTATGGCCTAGATGTTGAAGACAAGTTGAGTAGAAAACAAGAACAAAGAAAAAGAGGAAGAGGTGGAAGATTCAAGAGAGGAAGGGTGGCAGATCAATTGGTGACCCTAATAAAGGGAAGGCAGAGGAGAAAAATTCTAAAATAAATTCATACAAGGGTGGATATAGGAATGAGGCCTATTGAAGACAAGATAAAAGGGTGTTTAACTGAACTTGTTTCAAGTGTGGTGGAGAAAGGCATAGGGATTTTTAGTGCAAACTAGGTGGATCTAAAAAGAGGGTTGAAAGAAGCTGAAGGAATCTCATGGAAGAAGAGGGATCATCTAAATTGTTTAACAATAACTAGGTTGAAAAGGGAGAGACATTGGTCATGAGAAGAATCTTGTACCATGATGAAAAGATAGAGAACCCTTGGCAAACAGATTTTCCATTTCAAACTAGATGCCTTGTATGTGGTAAGGTATGTAAATTTATTGTACCACCTCAAAATAGGTGATTAGGAATCATGCCCAAAGCCTCTCTTAAGAATAATTTATTCAATTTAAGGATTACTTCTCCAACCATGAGGTGCATTTAGTTTTTCAACCTAGGGACATATACTTGAAATGGTACATCACAGTATGTTCATTAAGTTCCTTAAAGACTCATTATACCTATGCTGTAGGAAGGTAAAATACATGAAAGGAATCTACACTAGAGCTACCGAAAAGGAAAAACACTTACTCCTTACTGAAATGAATGCTACAAATTGTAAACTCTACTTAAGCATATTCTTTCAACCTAGAGCATTCACCATAACAATCCTTGCAAGTGTTGCAGAATCATTCACAAAGTACAATGTTGTAGGAAGAAAATGTAATCTTCTATATAGAATGTTGGGAATGCTAAAAGTAAATCTACTCTACTCTATTCTAGTTCACCTCCCAAGTGGGCTCCGTTGGTCGGCTTCTGCTAATCTACTAACACAGAAGGTAAACCAAAAGAAACTTCATTATATTTCAAGAACTGATTACATAAGAATGATACCTAAAATTGGAAATGAACTTGCTAAGAATGATTACATAAGAATGATACCTAAAACATAGAATAGATGAAAAGAATCTAACTAAAAGAAAATAAACAGTAGATGACACAAAGTTCATTTACCCAAATGTTGCACTATTAAAAGAACAAAGAGAGAAAGACAAACTATTCTTTCCAAAAACATGAAAAAGCTAGAGCACAAAGGCCAAAGATTATCATGGTGATGATCAAATGTAATAGATATGTATTCAAGAAAACCAATATCACTCCAAGATGAATATTAATAAAAAAATGAGCATCTAAACTCAAAGTTTTAGTGTGCTGACATTTCGCTTCTTTAAACACAACAAAATAACAAAGATTCTGCCTTTCCTATACATTGATCACTATCTAAAAATAAAATATCCCTTTCCCTGAATTACAATCATAATAAAATTTCATTCACCCCCCCTAGCACAAAGTCTATTCTGAGGAATAACTTTCTCTCCTACATTCACAGCTCTTATTCTGCTATAGCTCAAAGTCTCCCCAGCAAAATCTGAAAACTGGAACCCCCTTTTTTACCATGTTTCTATGGTCTATTTATCTTCTCTACTATCATTGATCTTTTTAGTTATTAGAATAACTGATTCTTGAAACTTAACAGTCTGACTCTTTCCTTTCATCTTTTCTTGATAGCTTTATTTCTTTAAACTTTATGACATTCACCTTTTAAAGGTTTTTCACTTGATCAGATGTCATTTTAGCATATTTGGACAAGTGGGAAATGAACACATTAGTCCAAAATAATAATAAAAAATTGTTGTTGGGTGGATTTTTTTTTATGACAGTCAAATTAGGTCTTGGTGTGGGGGTCATAACTTATATTTATTCGATTGTTGGATTTCCTTCATTTTTAGATATGTTTTGTCATTCCTAATTACACACAACTTGACTAGATCAATCAAGAAAATTATGTTCGAGGAAAATGTTATTGAGATCTAAGTGGAGGTATATAAAACTATCGGAACAATCAAACTTGTTGTCCAAACTCAAACATTTATAAAGTGTTCTCCAATGGTTTCCATTAACAATTTGTCATTCAGAATTGAAACCATATTACTTTAATTTCCTCATTGAAGAGTATAATAATTTCTCACTACTTCTTATAAAGGATGTGGAAATGCAATGTTTCTTCACATGCTGCAACAAAAGATCTTCACATGAATGGCCACAATTTGTAGATATGAGCCTTGACTTCCAAAGAATGTAACCTAACTTTTGTTGAAGGTGTCATCTCCTCTTACTATAGGTATGATAGTAATCATGAAACTGAAAACATTATCTCAATGGATTATTATTAGAAATCCTTTGTTTAACATTTGCCCCTAATGTTAAACCTGTGAGCCTGTTGAAACTGTGTGAATCTGCATGAGCCTGCTTGAGCCAATTGTACCTTGCTGTATTACTTTTCCCTTGGATGAAGTGGATAAATCCTATTATACCTTGCCAATATAGACTTAACCACATTGGATCTTAACATTTGAATGAAATAAAACTTTGGATAACTATGCTGAACCAAACTGAGCATAAAACATTGCAAACTGTAGTCTTAGATTTTTCCATCAAACCTACGGAACCTGTGAGTTGCACTTTTTGAATGAAATTTTGAATTGAATCTTTAAACCTCTTTGAACTACTTCAAACCAAGGTTCAAAATCGTTCAATCTAGTTCACGAGAGATGAATGACTACTAACACTTGGCCAAAGAGAGCCAACTAGACCAAAGAAAATTTTAAATGCCGCAATGGTTAGCTCAAGGACAAAGTCATCTTGAAAAACCTCTAGATGCAAACTTCTGAAAAAGGAGTAAGGTAGACAGTGATCAAATATATCGAAGGGTCAAGGACACTTTTAACATGGTGACTCAAATAGACCCTAACATACCGTTAATAGAATTACACAACACAACTAAAATTTCATATCTGAGTCTACATGTTTTAACAAAACATAAAAAACATGAATATAATGGCATAACATAAAAACAACTAGCTATCAGAAGTAAATCTCCAACATTCTCCCCCTTTGACATTGATGGCAACATATGATATTAAAAAAAATCTTTAGCACATGGTGTCTTCTTTCTTTTTACAATCTTCTCAATATCCTCATCAAAGATTCCTCTACTCTACTTCAGCTCCTCTATCTATGTTTATGCTCCCTTAGAATATATGCTCCCCCATACTATATACTCCCCATTTGAAATCTATGGCAAAGGGTGCCATAAACAATTAGGCATAGGTACTACTCGAGAAGTAGAGTAGTCAACCATTCATCAGTCACTGTGGACTGATGTTCTTGCTACTTTATGTAATCAGACTCAGGAGAGGTAATTACTCCCAAATTTTCCCTGAGATACTCAAAAGTATCTTTTGATAAAGGCTTTGTGAAAATATCTACCAACTGTTCTTTGGTGCTCACATAGTCCAATTTTACTTCATTATCTGGAACTTTTTCTCTAAGAAAATGGTATTTGATTTCAATGTGTTTTGTCTTTGTGTGCATCACAGGATTCTTGGACATGTTGATAGTACTAGTTTTATCATAGTAAATAACAATAGGATAATCAAAATGTATACCAAAATCTTTAACCATCTTCTTGATCCAGACCATTGTTGAACAATTCAATGCTGCTACAACACATTTAGCTTCTTCTATCAACTGAGAGATATAATTTTGCTTCTTGATTACCCAAGAAATCAACATATCTCCAACAAATACTACTCCTCTAGAAGTACTCTTCTTGTCATCAATAAAACCTCCCCAATCTGCATCTGTATACCCATGAAGTTGTACATTCTCTAATTTAGGATACCATAAACCATAGTCTATAGTTCCCTTTAGATATTTGAATATTCTCTTTATTTCCATTAGGTGATTCTATTTTGGTTCAGTTGCAAATATTCCAACAATGCCAAATGAATTATATATGTCTGGTCTAGACTAACTTAGATATATAAGTTTTCCAATCATATATTTGTACAATGTCTTGTCAACTACTGTGAAGTCATCCTCTTTAGAAAGCTTGCTTCCTATTATCATAGGAGTGCATATTGGCTTACAATATTCCATCTTGAAAGTCTTCAATATTTATTTCACATATTTTGACTAATTTATGAATATTCCTTTATCTATTTGCTTTACATTTAATCCCAAAAAGTTTTTTATAGGACCAATCATGCTCATTTAAAATTCATTTTGCATTTATTTTGCAAATTTTGCACTAAGCTTGTCATTACCTCCAAAGATAATGTCATCAACAAATATCACAACAAGTAATAATCCATCAGGTGTCTCTCTTATGAATAGGTTACAATCTGCTGCTCCTTTCTTAAATCCAATCTTGGTAAGATAACCATCTAGTCTCTCATACCAAGATCTTGGGGCATTTTTAAGTCCATAGAGTGCTTTCTTCAATCTGGATACCATGTCTAGTTTATCTCATAGATTAAATCCTTCAGGCTGTTCTATATATACTTCTTCCTTCAAGTCACCATTTAGAAAGGCTGATTTGACATCCATTTGATATACTTTGAAGTCTGTGAATGTTGCATAGGTCAAGAATAACTTGATGGCTTCTAGTTTTCTCATAGGGGAAAATGTGTCAATGTAATCTATCCCTTCCCTCTATGCATATCCTTTACACACTAGTATTGCTTTTTTTTATTACTGTGCCATCTTCATTCATTTTGTTCCTAAATACCCACTTTGTTCCAATCAAATTTTTGTCACTAGGTCTAGGAACCAACTCCCATGTATCATTTTTTATTATTTGATCTAATTCTTCTTCCATTGCTTTCTTCCAATCAAAATCCTTGCAAGCATGTTCAACATTTAAAGGTTCAATCTATGAAAGTAGACATACCTCTTCATCCACTGTTAAAATTTTTGCTTTAGATATAGTCAAAACACTGCTACTCTGATCTCCAATGATATCATCTTTTGAATGATACCTAGATGTGAATTTTGAAAATTTTGGTGTGACATCCTCATTTGTAATCTATGATACTTCTTTGCTTGATTTAGGTTCATTACATGATACTTCAATGCAATCAAGCATTTCTTCAATAATAATGTCTTTACTGTTAGTCCTGGGTTCATCCTCAATCATAGGTGCATATTCATAGTACCTCTCTTGAATCATAAACTTCTCATCAATCTTTACATGATTACTTTCAATTATATTCTTTAATATCAAATTGAAACATCTATAATCTTTTCTTTTAGTAGAGTAACCAAGGAAAATACCTTCATCGCTTCTAGCATCAAAGTTACCAACACCATCATCTCTCTTGCTGTAGTACTTGCTGCCAAAGATTCTAAAGTATTTAACTGTAGGTACATTACCAAATTAAATTTCATAAGGTGTCTTATCCACGCCTGGACTTAGTTCTATTTTTTGATAGTATAAACTGATGTATTGACTATATCTCTCCAATAGGTGTGCACAACTTTTCCTTTAATCATCATAGTACACACTGTATCAAGTATGATCATGTTCCTTCTTTCTGCTGTCCAATTCTATTGTGGGGTTCTGGGTGCACTCAACTATCTTTTGATTCCATGTTCTTCACAGTAGTCATAAAACTAGTCAAAGGTGAATTCTCCTCCTCTATTTGATCTTAGACATTTTAGTTTTAATCTAGATTCATTCTCAACTTTGGATTTGAATATTTTGAACTTCTCAAAGGATTCATACTTCTCCTTTAAGATCGCAACCCACATCATCCTTGAAAAATCATCAACAAAAAAAATGAAATATGTTTCTCCATAGTATGATCTAGTTTGAGTAGGACCACATAAATATATATGCACTAGGTCTAACTTGTTCTTAGTTGAGTTTTTCTTAATCCTAAAAGACATCCTTACATGGTTACCAATAACACATTCCCTACACATTGTGTCAACTAGTTTTGCAATAATTGGAAGGTCTCTAACTGCCTTGACATTGCTTATCTTTTCTATATTTTCAAAATTGATATGACAGAGTCTCTTGTGCAACAAGAAATTGTCATCCACTTTTCCAACAAAACAACTTACATCTGAATTGAGCTTAAAAAAAATAACATTTTGTTTTTTAGCCTGATGCAATCATGTCTCCTTATTTTTTGCTAATGATGCAATTTTTGTGTTTGAATTCCAAATCATAACCTTTGTCAAGTAGTTGTCCAACACTAAGTAAGTTGTGATGTAATCCATCAACATACAAAACATCATCTATCTTTTTCTTTCCATCTAGGGTGATAGATCCTCTACATATGATAGGTTTGGGAGTGTTACATCCAAATCTAACCATACCACCTTTATACTTGTCTAGATGAACAAATATTTCTATATCACCTGTCATGTGGTGAGAGCATCCGTTGTCAATGATCCAATCAGTTCTAATATCTATTTTGGAAATTAGGACTAACTCCTGTGCTTTCTTTTCATCTTTAATGTCCATTTTGTCAAGCAATTTTTCCATGTCTTTAAGGGAAACAAATCCAATTTCATATTCTCTTGAATATTCATTAGTTACACTTTCTTTAGCATGATAGTATTCCTTTATATAATTCGGTTTATAATCAGATCTAAATTTATTTACTCTTGTAGGACACTTGGATGCAAAGTGACCGATCTTTTTGCATGAAAATAATTTGTATGGAAGCTATCCTTCATATTATCCTTTGCCTCTCTTTTCTCTTTTAGCAATCATGGAAATGATTTCTTCTAGTTCTTCATCAACTTCTTCTTTCTCATTATTGCTAGAGATGTGTAAAGGTTTCTTACCATGGAATGAGGCTTTGAAAGTTGTTTCACTTTTGGGTTCAGTCTTCAATCTTGATATCTCAAATGCAGAGATTTTACTAATTAAAGTCTCTCTCTTGAAGTCTTTTGAAAATTGCATGGTTTCATCTAGAATATTGATCTTTCTTTCATAGTCTGTTGTTAATGTAGTCATCAGCTTGTCCATTATGTCTTCTTCTAAAATTTATCCACCATTGTTTTTGATTCCAGAAACTACTTCATTTGTCCTCTGATTGTAGGCTCTGATGTTCTCTTCGGGTAACATCACAAGGTTGTTGTATTTATTTTTTCATGTTTTCCTGCGTGCATTCTTTGCTTGGATATCTCCTTCAAACATGTCTTCTAAATATTTCCATATTGTGTATGCCTTGTCTACTTTATTTATCTCAGAGTATTCACTGTCAGATAGTGCACTTATAAGAGATTCTTTGGCAACTGCATTAGCTATGAATGTATCCTTTTGTTTACTAGTAGCATCATATCTTGAGAGGTCTTTTAGAGAGGGAATAACAACTTCTTGTGTGGCGATCTCAAAGATGTCAAAATGAACACATTGTAGACGTGTTATCATTTTGTTCTTCCAATCCAATAATTCTCTCCATCAAAATTAGGACTCTCTTTTCTAAAGTATGTCATCTGATCTACTTTAAGCTATTAGGCTTTCTCTTCAAGGCACTTAACTCTGATACCAATTGTTAGAATAGTCCCAAAGGATAACTGAGAGAGGGGGGTGAATCGGTTATTAGCTAATTTAATTCTTTTCTTTTATGAACTCTAAAATAAAATAAAGTAAATGCACATTTAGATAACACAATAGACAACATCACAATTTGGTTATGGGGAAACCAAATGGTAAAAACCTCAGTGGGAATTAACACCCATAATGAGCTATTCTTGTTTATAATAATTCTTGTTAGAAGATATTGCAACCCTGTTAGGAGTTTTTCTTTACAATGCAATAAGTATAGTGACCTTGTTAAGGGTCGTACCTTGTTAGGAGTCTTTTAAAAATAACCTTGTTAAGGGTGAGGACTCACTGTCCAAAATGTCACTGCTTGAATGGTGAAGGCTACAACCTTCTATAGAACATATATGCACTATATCTAATGATGAATGGTAGATTAGACCTGCTATCTTGATCAGTTCTAATGTATTGTAATCTATCACATCTTCTTCACATAGATCCTTGATGAATGAAACATAACTGATACTCTTCTCTGTACTTTTTCTATCTCTTATCTTATTATTCACACTTAAAATTCCACAAATGAACTACTATAAGTATCTTCCTGAAAGTATGAGATCATGGGACCTGTTAGGAAACTCTTCATAACATCCTTGTCGGCTTAACTAACCACACAAGCATAATTACAACCACATAATATAAACTAAATAGATGCGACACTTCACAAATTCAGCCTCACCAAATTAACTCTAACATTGCAATCTTGTTGAAACACGTTTGGTGCCTTTAGATAACTATCTTCAACTCATAAATAATCATAAATATACACACACATATCTTGAAGATAGGCACAACTCAAGAACCAATGTAATACATCGGCTCTATACAAAAAACATAAACAACATTTCTACAACATGAATATAACTGCGCAAGGCTTGATAACATCATTCTGATAAGTACATACAGAATACTACTATATATTATATGTTTTCATCAATGAAAAACATACAAATAACTAGTTTCCAGAAGTAAATCTCCATCTTATGTTACCAAGATTTTCTAGTTTGATTGTCATTGTGTATAATCTCACTATCGTTAATCAGAAATTTATTTGAAACCCCTTGCTTATCCATATTTATACTAGGTTAGCAGCCCAAAAAGTATGTAATGGTGGAAAAAGCTTCAGCTAACACATGTTAAATAGTGATGCTTTAACCTTATAGTTTCACAAAACACTAAATGGTACACACTGAGTGCAAATAAAAATGAAATGTTCATTGTTGATATTTGAGTTCAACAAAACATTAGTCATATAAGCTAAATCTTTTGATTAAATAGGGGAGCATCGGCGTACTAGGTACCCAAAATGATTACAAGGATTTTAATGTTCTAAAATCAACTTACAGGTTCATGTTTATTGTAAGTTGATCGTGGGTCTATGACAGTTGATCGTGGGAGGGAATGGGAAATCCATATTCTCAATGTGCTATTAGTGCTCCATTGCAATGATTCAAATACCCTGTCATATGATCTCTTCTATAGATGACCTAAATCTTGGTGGCATGGATCAATGCTCTTTGAATTTTGATGTCTGTAAATGAATTTACTATTGTTGGGCCCAGCTAAACCCTAATGATCAAACCCCTATTCTATGAGTGATGCACACCTATGATGGTTGGAAGGTGGTAGAAATTGTTGATGATGCTATGTGAATGAGTTCACCCTACAATGGGGTTTTGACAATCTAGGTGACTGGAATGACTTCTATCACACTTGTAAAATTGTATAGCGCCCTCCTTAGAGTGGAATTTCTCTAGATCTGTTGACTGCTCAATCAAGAAGGAGATTAAGGAATTTATTGAGCGCTAGAATGCTTGTAGTTTAAACTACTGAGTTAGGGTTTTCATCCTAAACTCTAATAGTGTATCCAGAGGGGTTATCGTCCTTGAAATCTTGTTACTTTATTAAAAGCATGGAAATTATGTGAAATTGGATGCTCCAAAAATAGAAAAATGGAGATAAACCTGTCAAAATTTTTATTTTGAGGGCCTAAAAGTGGGCCCTACTAATTTGAATTTGAATTATCCTATGTACATTTTATTTATTTATTATTATTGGGGAAAGATAAAACCACATAGGGAAAAATTGAACAAATTCCAATTTATGAGGAAGCTTTAATATTTATTTGCTATTATTATTATTTTCTTATTATGATGTGTGTCATTGGGGTGTATTGGGGAAAGGTCAAATCAGATTTGTTGTGAAGCCTTGCTTCCTTGAAAAGTTGGTTTAAAAAATCAACCCTCAAGTTTCTCTCATATTGCATGAATATCTTGGTAAGGAATGCACTCAAGGATAAAGTACCATTCAATTTCAACTACCCCCTTTTTTATACAAAATACACCTTTTTCTTCCCTAATTTCTTTGGAAACTATCCATCTACTTGTCTGAAACATAAGATGATGATATATGGTTCTTATTTATTTTACTAAAAGTCTAGCCTTATCCTTGATTACCACTAACAAGTAGTCTTTTTCTTTATTTTCCCATGTGGGATTGAACTCTTTAACATAATTAGTTTTTTCCTGGCCAATTTTCTTTCTCCACAAGGCAGCCCTGAATTTTTCTAACACATAGTTTTATCTCTTCATGAGCATTGGGGCCTTATTGAAAATTAATGTTTCATTTTATCATCCACTTTTTGTTTTGTTTCATCCATATATTTTATCTATGATCTAGCTTCTCCTCGACAACCAGTTTTTACCAATTATGAAATCTGAAATTAAGTTTCCTTGATACGGAATCACTATGTTTGGATTCATCTTTTGCAGTGATGCTAAAAATTAACCACCATAACATACTTAACAACACTCACCTTAGAGACCTTATGAAAGAAATAAATAAAGCATAACATCATCATAAGATAGCAACAAAGAGACACAAATCAGCAACATAAGAGCATCATATAGTAAAAGATTTACATGGAGAAAACATTCCAGGAAAAAATCCACCAAGAAGAAAGGCCAAGTATGCATTATCATTTAAATAAATGATATTTCAATACATTCACTTCCATTCTCCTCTTTTCCTCCAACATTTCAGCATCTATGTACTTGTGAACAACCTCTTTATGGCTCAACATGTCCTTGTTCACGCAGAGTAATTCTACATTCAATTGACAACAAATTGGAAGCAATCACCTTATAGAAGAAACAAAAGGTTGATCCATTTTATATGTGGTGGTAGAGGGATTTGTAGGGTCTTTAAGAGTCGAAATCAATTTATTAGAATACATACAGTTCATAAATCATGGTAAAAGATGGCCCTAACTGTGGTAAAATGGGAAAGTTTCCACTTTGCACTACTCTTCTGTTGTGAAGCTCAAGCTCGATTTGGATGCTTGGAGCCTTGTGAAGTTATGTATGATTATTTCCTCAGTTTTTGTTTCATTATAGTTAATGTGAATGTGGAATAAATACATAAAATGATGCAAGATTCACAATATTTAGCATAAATAGATAAATAATGAATATAGAAATCTATAATAGAAGTATTGATCTAGAAATGAATGATGTTTTCATATTAAAATGTTGTGTTTGTATACTTTCTCCATTTTAAACTAACCTATGAATTCAAAGAAGGAATTATGAAATATAGTTGTAGGTAGTTATTTCTTTTATAATGATGGAGGAGTCAATATTAATGACCAATCAGGTTGATGCTATTAGACAATCCATTAATACACATATGTTTTGAATTTTAGCTCGGGCATCATGCAATTTTATTGTTGTCATCGCATGCTTGTTTTTGTTGTGCACTATATATAGTTTTATACACTATTTATTTCATTGAGATCGTGAGCTTGTAATTTGTAATGTATTTGTTGTTATTGGATCAATCAAATAGTTGTTATTGGATCAATGTATTTTTCCCACTATTTAACATACGCAAAGCATTCATATACCAATGTACATATACATATTCCCTAGATAAGACTATATTGCAACTTAACTATTACTGTATTCAACTGTTTATTATCAAATATAATCACGTGAAAAAACAAAAACAAAACATGAGGCATAAAACTTCTTCCTGGTTATTTATTTGTGCATTTAATTTGCAAGTTAAAACTTAGCATAGAAAACACTAAGACTGATAAACAAGCGTATAAGTGGTATGATAATCATGCATACATATCTATACATAATTATGTGTACATATATATATAT